>CANYBF010210908.1:0-19130 GCA_948192965.1 Dalechampia spathulata | reverse complement strand
TATATATACTCGTATATACATATATATTCTATTCGTATAAATTATTTGTACTCGTACTTAATTATACAGTATCATGAAATTATGTTCTTAATTAATATGTTTAGACTTCATATTAATTTTTGAATGTTTATACGTATAATTCATATATGCATGAAATAATTTACGTATCTTATTTTATACAATCGATTACACGATCGATTAATTATACAACCCGTTATCTATCCTGATTAATGACGCTTAATTATTTTAAGCATACTCGATATTTTATTCTTGTCAAATATTATCAATATCATATTTCTTGAATTATTATCGACTTCAAGTCGTTAAATCATCATTTCGACGATATGTTTAATTATTATCGTATCGTATAGTACAATCGATCATTTTTCAGTGGTCTCATAAAATTCTCATCATTTCTCCATAAAATCATATATCATAAGGCATATCATTTATTTATCATAGCATGCATAATTCATTTAAATTCATAATTCAAATATTTAAATTCACATCATCATCCAAATTTAATATGTATAAATCATAGCACATCATACGTATATACTAACAGTGTGTGCCAAAAGTGAGGATGTGACACGAATTCTTTGGTTGCTGTTTATGTGAGGCCGATTAGTTTTATAAGGATTTTTAAAGTTTTTAGTGTTTGATTTTAGTTTTTAGATGAATAGAGATGTAAATGGGTGGAATATAGTGAATGTGGTGTGTGTGTTGGTGTTGGTTTTTGCATTTTTCTTACATAGCCGAATGCATGAGATGAAAGCTGAATGCATGAGATGCAAACTTAAGTAAAATGGCGAGATTAAAAAGGTAAGTTAACAGGTTCCGGTAAAACAATCTATAAGATTCTAATTAAAACAGATGAAGAAATTTAAGTTAATATGATTTAAGGTTGGGTTAAAGTTGCGTTTGATTTTGAAAGTTTAGGATATAGATTTGCGGATATGTTTTCATAAGATTGATGATTTAAATGTGGTTTATGAATTAATAAATTTTAATTTATTTTTTTTTATTTTTGGATAGTATATGCGGCATAACTTGTGAATATAGATTTTGAATTATTAAATCAAAGTTGTTGCCATTCCAAAGCTATAGTGTCAAATGAGTAAAGAATCAAGAGTATTAAATATTAATTGGAAGATTAAAAAGGTGATTAATTGATGGTATTAAGAAATTTTAATTAAGATTGAAATTTATTTTTAAGTTGTTCATAATTAATGAGTTGAATGAATAATAAAATAAAACCAATAATTTTTATAATTGATATATGGAAGTATGACTATAAATTAAAGAGGGAATTGTATTATTAAATAAAGATAAGATAAGGTATGGACATTAATATGAATAAGGATAAAGGGGCATTTAATATGATTTGAGTGGATGAATTGGAAGCATAAAAATTAATAGAAGAGCATAAATGATTGATGAATTATTAAGTAGTTTAAAGCAGTAATAAATTAATAATATAAAGTAAATTAAGTCATATTAAGAATGACAATTAAAAAGGAAGTTAAGTGATGAATGAATAGTGGTTTCGACAATTTGCATATATAGGATTAAAAAAGGAACTATAAAATCAAGTAAGATTAATGTTATAAGAGGATTGTTAAACTAATTATTAAATAGTATAGCAGGAAAGATTAAGTATAATATTTAATTATTGAAATAAAAAAAATAATAAAAGAAATACTTAATTAATTAATTAATCCTTAAATAAATACTTAATTAATTACGATAGTGCATGATTTAAATATAACCATAAAATAAGATTTAATTGAATAATTATATGAGATTTTTGGAAGTATTTATAATGTAAGATGAGACTTTATATTAAGAAAATAAGTTAAGGATTTATGATATAGTAAATTATGGTGATAAAAAAAACTTATGATTTATAGTTTAATTACTGAAAATGGTTAAGTAGCATTCAATGATATAAGGTATATATATGGTTATATGTAAACAGAATGTTAAGTTAAGAATGATAAGGATATATATTTATATAATTAAATTGAATTAAGTTTAGTGGATAGTTATGACATGGTTATACGTATATAGTGATATTAAATGGAATATTTAAACTAAGTAAAGATGATATTAAGTAATTCATAAGTAAGATATTTAAAGGTTATATAATTTGGTGATGATATTAGATAGAAATTTACAGATGATAATAAATTAGATTAATTGGTAATAAAAGCATATGAATGCAAATTAAATAAGAAGTTAAATTTTGTGTTTAAGATATAAATAAATGATCAGTATATATATATAATTATTTAGTAACTCATATTATTATTTATTTTATTAAATATTAGTTTGATGTTGATAAGAAATATGTTAAGAATATAAAGTATATAAATGATATAAATTAAAAATGTTATGATAATATAAAGAGATTTTAGTATATAATGCAAAGTTTATTAAAATGAATAGTTATTACAATGGACAACGTTAGTATGAATTGTTAAGAAATACTTGTGTACAAAAAATAGACTAAATTATCATATGAATTAATTGTTTGATATATACATAAATATATATACAAGTTGTATATGATATCATGTATTATGGATAAATGATTAATTATGAAATTAAGTTGTTAAGTAGAGAAAAATGTTAATTTGTATTCTATATGGTTCAGAGGGGAAAATTGATGCAAATCACTGGAAATGTAAAAGGAATGGAAAACCAGGTTTGTGCTTTTTAGCTGATTCTTTAATAAATGGATCGGCAGGTAAGTAATAAACTTACCTTAATTTTTAACATGTGATTACATGTTACTTTCGTTTATTTTATTATTATATGATTATATTTTATTAAAGTTAAGTAAAAAGAAAAAAATAATTAAATAAATAATTTCCATATAACATACATTATAATGCATAAAATGACTTTCATATTTATGATGATGATAAGGCATGATTTGATGATTAAGTTGTTAAAGATAATAATAATATTTAGATTATGAATGTGCATAGTTAATATAATCATTAATAATAATATATGTTTATTATTCATGATTATATATATTATGATATGATATTTATGGCAAAGTGATGAAGTTTAATAAAAGAAATAATCGCATTATTATATGATTATATTAATGATATGTGAAAAAGTATGCATAGTAAATTATTTAATGCATATATTGAAACACGGCATTAAGCATATTAATTATGTGTTATTGGTTCTATACTGAACAACATGAATTTAATCTTTTTAGAAGTATGATCAGTAACGAAGGTTGTTAAGCAGTATTAATATTATATGGTATGAGTTTTCAAAGGTTATAATTTTATAAATTAATTGATCTATGATATGCCATAGACGATAGAGATAATTTAAATGGTGATTAATGATGTATGAAATTTAATATCATGGATTATTAATTAAGTCATAAAATAGTAATTATTATAATTGCATTCTTATGTGATTTTATATGATTATTAAAGAATGTATTAAATGAAGATAATATAAAATTGTGCCTAATGAAGTTGTATACTATCTGAAAGGAATGTTTACTGAAATAAATGACCAATGAAATGGATAATATATATATTATGATGCTTGTTTATGTATTTCAGAATCATGGCATTGAGTATACATATCATGACATACAACATATATTGATATATCCATATACATGATATGAAATGAAGAGATAAGGAAGGAGGAAAATGAATGAATGTAAGGCAATGATAAATGAAAAGGGGTACTTGGGCATAATAAAATGAATTCCTATGGGAAATGAATGGAAAGGACAGTGATATGAAATCAATGAAATGAAAGTGAAATGGGTTCTAGTACGATGAACCATAGAAATGATATGAAATGAAATGTAAGACCCAGTACCAAGCGCGCATATGAAATGAAATATAATGATAAAAAAAAATAAGAGGGAGAATGCATAGTGTGAATGCATTCTCACAAGACATCATTTTTCATTCATGCATTATGAAGATTAATGGATAATATGATTAAGCAATTGATATGAAAAATAAAGGGAAGTGCATAACATATTGATTTATATATATATTCTATGACACAATTCAATTTTATATGATGATCTATATGCAATGTTTGACATTTATGTTCTATTGTAAGCATATACATGGAAATGAATGAGGATTGCACTATAATCATGGTTATATGGGTATTGTTTTGAATAATGATTTATGGTAATGTATGATGGAATATGCTAATTTCATTGATGTTATTTATGTTAATTGTAGGAGGAGAGATATATGATTAAGTGAAGGGTGACAATTAGGAAATTTGCAGAAATTTTATTTTAGCTTAAAATGTTTATAAAATTGCTAATATTGGTAGTTATATGTTAAGCAATGTATACTGCTATGAAATTTGATAAAATGAAGTTATATGATTTATAGCATTAGAAAATATTAATGATATAATAATATAATATTTCAAGCAATTGAATTATCGATATAGTAAAATGTAACTTTTAATGTCTAAATGACATGTATATTTTTATGAGTAATGAAATGAAAGGGTAGTAGTATACGGTAAATGATATTGCATCAAGGCTATTTTTATATAATTAAATGAAAAAGCTAAAGTATTTAAAGAATTAAGTAACATGTTTATGGAAATAACCATGATAATGAGCAAAGGTTTGTCTATAGATGATAGGAATATATGATGTTCATGTAGCGATGATAAGAAAAAGTATTTTCATGATGATACATTTATTTTGAAATGAATACAAGAATTATTATATTACATGATATAAATATGATTATATTTTCCTCTGTTATGTGTTAAAGCACCACTGAGTTATATACTTAGCGTTCGTCGTTTGATGGACGTAGGTTAAAAAATGGATGACGAGCATGGATTCCCAAAGAAAAACCAATTCAGTAGGAGACTCTTTGAAGACAAGGACTTGGAGTAGATTAAAGTTTTTAATTAAATTACTTAAGAAATTAAATGTTAAAGGCAGTAAATGAAAAACAAATGTTATTTAGGACTAATACTTCCGCGAAGCTTAGAGCGGTACACAAATATTATAAGTATATAAAATATAAAAAAAAAATTTACGCATCCTTTGTGGAGTAATTAGTGATTTCTATTATACGATATCATTAATTATTCTACGGGAGCATGTTACACCTTCAAAGGGCGTGACATCATGTTTTATGTAATTTCTTTAAAAATATATTATATGATCATATCAAATTTTGATACTCTTATACAATATTATTTTTTACCTTATTTCACTAGAAAATTTTAATACCCTCGTATCAAAAATGATACTCTATACCATAGACTTATAAGATATATAGAAATCTAATTTTAGATTTTAAAAAATGCATTTAATATCTTTGTAATATTGCTTTGAACTAAAAAAAAACTATAAAATGGTGTTTATTAATCTTATTAAAGTTAATAATTAATTTCTTCAAACTCAATATGCTTAATTTTTAAAAATTATTTATTTTTTTCAATTATTATGTATGCTCTTATAAAAACCCATGCCAAATTAATTAGAGCTTGTAATTCTTTCAATCATCATTGGATTTATGTGAGTTTATTAGAAAATGATCAAGATTGTTTATCAATTTATGTTAACCATGAAGAAAAAATACATTGTAAGGATTTAGTATGAACTTTTGAGAAAACATTTTGATTTGGTTCTTATTTAGGAAGAATCAATAAGGTATTAAAAAAGAATTTGGTAAAAATTTAAATGATCTAATTTCGTAAGTGGATATAGATAAAAAAAGATTATTGAATCATTTTAAATTCTTTTAAATTATTTTCTTGAGTTTTAATTTTTTTTGTATTCCATATTATTCAAAATTTTATTTATTTAATGAGTCTAGCATCTTGATTTTTATATTTAGGATTTTAAATGAATAGATGAACTATGTAATATAAACCATAATTAAGCAATCCAATTCAATGAGCACACTATAATAACCATCTTCAATTAACATGACACAACAATTACTTAATAGTTAAACTTATTACAATATAATCATGAATTATCCTACTTTTATATATATATATATATATATATATATATATATATATATATATATTAATAGTAAATATAATATATTTTAAAGCTAAACTAATAGGACATAAAAGCTCAACCTTCTTTAGAGGAGAAACAATCCAACAAGGAGAGATTACATTCAAAAACTAAGTGGATAATTTTACCAATTAATCTATTCCCTCCTTATAAATAAAATCTAAAGAGTACAAAGGAATACAAGTTAAAGATTTATTAATATAGATATGGTAGATGACCTATTAATGAATAGTTTAAAATTAGACTTAAAAACACACTTTTAATAGTGCATAGACACTGTTAGATTCATTGTAACTAAGAAAGCTTTAGCTTTGGCATGAAGACTAGAATTTGCTTATTTGATCGTTGCCACTCCATCAATTAACCAACCATTAAAATTCTTATAAACGACAACCAATTCAACTTACTAACTTTCTATAAAATTAGTATCAATATTAAAGTATATAAACTCCTATTTAATAGAGATCACTTCCCCTTCTTATTCACATTAGCTCATTCAAATTATCATTCTTATCTAACAATGATTTAAACTTAAACCATGCATTATTGTCTCTCCTAATAGTTCGATGAGGTTTTGGTTTCATACTATCAAAATAGAATCACTATAGGCTTTCTATATCATCCAAGCCAAATAAGTAATGTAGCTTAGAGAATCCTTGTCCATGTTAAGAACTTGTTTATGGATGATGGCATTTAACTAACCATTAAATGTTGTAAATCCTATTAGATAAAGTTTATAATTTAATAAAGATGCACACTAAGAAATTTTAGAATGATAGTAAAAGAATAGAAGATGCTTGATTATTTCTATATTTAAATTGTAAAGTCCACATATTGGAGAGATGTTATTAATAGAAGATACAAGAATAACTTGAGTGGGAAGAGTTTACTTAATTCCCTCCATAAAAACATTCTAACTTTCATATGAACATTGAGTCTCCATAGCCTATCATCTTGTATGCTCAAGGAAGAGCCTTACTATTGATGGAAAGTTCCCTTTATAATTGAGGCATAAAATGGTAAGTAAATTTAATAGAGAACAATCATATTTTATCATAATTCCATATCAACCTATATAATTAATTAAAATTACTAATAAGGATTCTCAAAATATCTTATTTTTCCTCATCAGAGAATAGGTGGGTAAGAATATCCTCTTTCCACTTCTTAGACCTTTTATCAATCAATTAATGCACCATAAATACTTTTAAAGATAATAGTTCAATGAAAGTCACTTTAACATTTAATAAAGAGGAAATCTAAGGATCCTCCCATATTTGAATACTCATACCATCACAGATATTAAATCTAACACCTCTAGTAAGAATAACTCTCCCTTATAATATACTTTACCAACCGTAATATATGTATTAGTTCCTTTACTTGCTTTCCAAAAGTTTCCATTTGGAAAATATATAGTTATATAAACTTTATAAATTAAAGAATTAGGTTAGGATAGAAGCGCCCAATGTCATTTAGTTAGAAAAGTGGAATTAAAGATTTCAAGTCATGAAAATCCAAGCCTTCTATGGAGAATTAGACATACAACTCCAACTTATAAGGGTAACATATCTTTTATCTCAATCATTTCTCCATTAAAATTTGGATATGAAACTATAAATAGACTTATAAAAACTTTTTGATAACTTGAAATAACTCATTACATAAGTAAGGATAGTTGTCAAAATCGATTTAGTCAAGGTTTTCTTTGCTAGTATAAGAAAGGAGATTAAGTTTCCAACCTTAAGCTTTTTGAATTAATTAAGATTTAATGAATTGTAAGGCTTCTATTTTCAATTTCCTCTATATATAAGGTAATCCTAGATATTTATCTTTAGTATTTAGTTGGCCTATATGAAGACATGACATTATATTGGCTTTAGACTAATTAGAAGTAAATTTGCTAAAAATTCCAAAGATTTAGATAGGTTTATGGATTGACTAGAAACAATACCATAAGTGTTTATCAATCATAGAATTATGGTAGCTTATTCCATAAATGCTTTACTAAGGATAATTGTATCATCTATAAAAAGTGAGTAAGAACTAAGGCTTTTATTATTAATATTTATGCTAGAATAAGAGACCATCCCGAAGAGACTTGCTTAAAATTTTTATTAAAGCTGAAGAAATAAACAAGAAAAAGTATGGGGATGAAAGGTCTCCTTACGTTTACCCTTTACTAATAATAAACTAGCTAGTTAGGTTTTCACTCACTAAAATTGAATATTTAATAGTACTAACATGCTACATGATGATATTTACAAAATAAGGCACAAACCATAATTGAATAAGTACTTTTTTAAGAAAAAGCCAATTCACCTTATCATCAACCTTATGCATACCAATTTTAATCATCATATGATGATTTTTCCTATCTTGAGTTATGTTCATAGAATGCATAATCTCATGAACTAGCAAAATATTATAATGAATATTATAGTTTAAAATAAAAACATATTGGACTAGGTTGATAATAGTATTAAGAATAGGTTTCAAGTGGTTGACCAAAATTTTTGTAATTATTTTATACGAAAAATTATAGAGGTTGATAGGATGATGTTAATCTAAAGAAGAAGTAGAATGCACCTTTGGAATAAGAATAATGTGAGTGGAATTCATCTTATTAAGCATATGCCTTATTTGAAAAAATCTTTGAACTACAAAAAGAACATCCTCTTTAATAACATTCCAACATGATTGATAAAGAAAGCTTGAGAATTTATCTAGGCCTAAAGCTCACATAGAATCCATATTGAACATTGCATTTTTTTACTTATGTTTCTATTACTAGGTTGAGCAAATTAACATTAATTTCTTCATTTATTACTAGCCTAATAAGATTGATAACCTCCTCTTGATAACAAGTTTCTCTAGCCTGATAAAGATTTTGAGAAAACTATTAGACATGATTTTGGATTGGCTTATCATCTTCTAACTAACCATTGATATTACCCTTTAATCTGATTAACTAGTTACATTTTCTTCTTTGTACTTCTATTGTATGAAAAAAGGTTGTGCTTCGGGCTCTTGTCTACAACCATTTAATTCTAAACTTTTGATGTCAATTTAATTCTTCCATTTTATAAGTTCTATTAAGATTAACTTTAAGATGACTTATTTCTTAGCTTTCTTCTCTATAAAGGTAACCTTGTAAAGATCATCAATTTTCCTAGTCAACTCATTAATTACAAATTTTGGTATTACCAAAGTTCCTCTTACTCCACTAACAAGCTGATTACTGCAACATTGTAACTTATAGGATAGTACAAATAAAGTTGATCCTTGGAATTAATCCCACCATGACTGAGACATGACAAATTTGAGAGAACTTTTATGATTAAGGGGCCTTACTTCAAAATATAAGATTAGAGGTTGATGATTAGAAGTAAGAAAGCTCTCGTGAACAACTTAAGCCTTATTGAATTTTAACCTTATTACCATGTTTACCAAAACCTTATCCAATCATTGAAAGATAAAATCCTCCTTTGCTTATTTGTTTATCCATGTAAAACAGGACCTTTAAAGTTAATATCAATTAAACCATAATTTTTAATAAAGGTTTAGAACAAGAAAATTGATTATGATATGCTAACTTCTTCCTTGCTGATATCATCTCATTTTTCATTAGTTTAGGCTCACTTTTAGGTAGTAGTTTTAGTTCTTTTTATTTAATTTTATAAATTCTTTTTATTTAATTTTATAAATAATTTGGTTGATTATATATCTTCCCAACTTTTGTTTAATATATTGATATTTCTCTTAGTTCTATTATGTTTAATCTTAATAAGGTGAAAGGAGAAAAAGACAATTGAATAAAAAGTGATCCTACAAGAAGAAAAATTAGTAGAATGCCATGTACAAAAAACATAAGAGGGTGGTTAGGAGTAGGGATGAGGAAGAAAGGGGGTAGCAAGGGGGCATAAGGAATACACATAGGGCGGGGGAAGAAAAGAGGATTTAGAGGAAAATGATTAAGAATCAAAAGACAAGAAAAGAGGAGGAACCAATAAAAAAGAGGAGGAGAAATTCGGAGAAAAAGGATATGCATTCCAGGGATAACTTTGTACTTCTTTATCTTAAAACCTTATTTTTCTTTTTTATAATTTTAAGTAATAAAATAGATTATTTGGTTTCTTAATGATGGTTGAGAACTAATTTTTCTTGCTTAAGATTTAGGGGTTATTTGGAATGATATCTTATTAGCTACAAATATTCAATTTATTATGTTGATGAATCTTAGGTTTAACATAAATTTATGAATGAATGACCATTTTTGTGAATTATCTTTTATGATTTATTGATGTAGCTTATTTGGTTGATGTTAGGAATATATTGATTAAATAAGTAATTGAATATTACTAAATTGCATGATTGCTAAGAGTAAAATCATCTTTATATTATTATTCCTATGTTGAATAGTTATGAAGTTAATAAGATTGTTGTTTCAGATTCTAATACAAATCCTAAGTGCTCTTAATCCTGCTTAATTTGCATATTATTCTATTGTTGCTCATTTTAAGATTTATTATTGTTTCTTATTAATATTTGATATTATTGATGCTTATCCTATTCTAAAACTTATCCTATTTGATATTTGATATTTGATATTTGATATTTGATATTTGATATTTGATATTATTGATGCTATTGTCTTGGTTCCATTATCTTCTCTTCTGCACCTTTATCCTATTCTAAAACTTCCTATGCATCCATTATTGATATGACATTCTAGCAAATGTACTTATGCATGAAATAAGGGATTATTAATTTCCTATCTGAAAAACATCATCCTATTATCTTCAAAAGTACTTGTTAGCTTATCATCATTGCCCTCCTCTATCTCCTTGATTTGAACTCTATAAACCTTTTTTACACACACTAGGTGTCACATCTTGTACACTTTCTTCTTGAGCATATCCATTGAATTGTGAAGGGGATTCATGAATCTTCAAGACATGTTTGTCAATTTATTTTGAGGGTAAGGATGTATCCTTTGAACTGCTTATGGGTGTAGTTAGTCAGTCATTGGGAGGATCTATTTAAAACCCTCTCAACCAAATTTTATATTTTGGTTATTGTGATATTGGCTTCCTTATCACCTTCATTTATATCCATGCAAACCTTAACACATGGCCCAATCTTCCATAGCTGAAATAGAAATCCAATAGTCTCTTATACTTGATCTATATTCAAATCCTCTCACCATTATGAAAATTACTCTAGAAACCTGAAATCATAGGTTTATTGACCTGAATGCTAACTTCATTCTTAGCATAATCTGAAGTTATTTTGGACAATTATCAACCTTAATCACTTCCATAGAAAGTTTTCTAATATTTTTAGTGTAAGTAGGGCTTTTGTTGCAACCCAAAGTGAATTAGTTTGCCATAGACAACACCATGATCTCACTTTGAGTGAAGAGTGGACTTCTTAAGGGGCTACCTTAAGGAATATTTTGAACTTATGAGAGATTGTAATTTAGAGTCACCATCTGGATCATTCTAGGAAAATGGTTCAACTGACCCATAACACAACTGCTAGTTAAACCCTTCAAAAATTGAGTTCAAATGGTGAACATTTATTCATTTAGAGTTCCATATTCAATTTTACCATATTGAGCAATTAATCATCCTAATCAAACATTTTTCATTCATTAGAATGAATAAATAGCATAATTACTATAACATGATAATAACAAAATAAATAAAACATAAAAAGGGAATATAGAGATTGAGGATACATATTAGATTAAAAAATACAATAAATAAGGGAAGCATAAAAATGGAATAAACACCTATTCTATTACAAAATCAGACATCAAGCAATGTCCCCTTCATTATGACAAGAAATGAAAAAAAATTCAATCCTAATCAACATGATCCAAAAATACAAGCAAAAAATCTAACCAATAAGATACATGTAAAAAATGATGATTTTAAGACTTCTCATAATTAATCTAAAACAATATGTATTGCACATTACATGAACAATGATAACATGCATTGCATATTATGTAATGTTTGTCGTATGTTGTAAATTTTGATCATATTTTTTGCAAAATACACCATTTGGCTTGTAAAAAATCATAAAAGTAACTAAAGAAGTTCCAAAATTCTTTGGACAATCCTACAAACATAATTTTCATCCCGAAATTGTTCTCATCCTTAATTTTACATTTAATTAATTAATTGACATTAATTTATAAAATTTTGGAAAAATTAATTCTAATATTAAAATTAATCAAATTGATCATGAAAAAGGTAATTCCAAAATTATAGGGTTAATCTTGTAGAATTTAATTAATATTTTACTCAATTCAATTCTCTCTAAAATTACATTCGAATTAAATTAAATATTTTTTAATTTAATAAATCAATTTTGGTGCCAAATATTAACAATTTTTGGTGATTTTAAATCATTCAAGTCACTATAAGATTATGAATGCTATCAATATCTTCAATTTTAACAAATATTGAGTGAAATTAAATGAAAAATTACATTCTTTTACCTTTTGGGTGTAATGTGCATGACATATTGTACAAAATATGCAATATATGCTACATATTATACTAAAAATATGATATGTACCCCACATTATAATGAATGAAGACAACATGTGACATACTTGTAGCATAAACAAAATAAAAATGTTATTTTTGATCATAAAACCTGAATAAAAATGTGAAAAATGAAATAATTTATGACAATCTTAGAATATTTGAGATATTTTCAATCCTAAATGCTATTGATATGTTTGAATTTTAAGAAAAACATGAGTAAAAAAATCACAAACCTATAAATAAAAAAATGCAAAAAAATTAAGAAATTAAAGAAAAAGAGAAATTAGTGGCTTTCAGAAGCTTACCACGGTTGGGAGCTTAATTCTTGACTCTTAATTGTAATGAGAAGTGACTAATTAGTTCTTAATTATACTAATTAAGTCTAATTATTTTTAATTAAATATTTAGTGATAAACTAACAGAGTTTAGGTAAATTTAGTTAATTTTTAGACCATTTTAATGAAATATCCAATGGATATTGATAGAAAATAACATGTAAAGTCCTAATTTTGATTGGCAATATGGGATTTTGGATTTTCGCATGTTGCAGGAACATAAGGCAACATGTATCGTACATTACAGAAATCATGCAACATGTACTAGCCTGTCCAAGTAAAAAGAAACGTGTGTCATATGCCCATTGGATTCCTCATGTTCTAAAATGGTGGGGTAGCATGTAATACACAATGTTTGAGCAAAATACAAATTCATACATGTGACAGTAATTTTTTTCTATGCACATGCAAAATTAAAAGGTCAAACATAAAGTGCTTCATATTAAAACACTCACATGATGTAACAATTTATGTATGCAACTTGAAGTTAAAAATTAGTATCATCATTAAATTGAGAAATGCAAACATGAAACGCGAGGTGAAATTCAAAGATCAATAATTAATATTTTGTTCATTAATTTGATTTGGGGCTAAACCATGAATTTAGACACTAAAGAAATCATGATTATCGATTGCAACATTCGATAGCCAATCCTTTAAAACCAAGTGCTAGCTTGTCATTGATTAAGGTTCATCTTTTAACACCACTAATTTATTTACTTTAGGTCCAAACTAAAAGATGAGTTTGTTCATAACTTTCCTTTGTACCTTAAATTAATTCTTCAATTTCCATGATGAATTTAATGAAGCTTTAACTGCACTTGCATTAAAGACTCTTTGAGGTAAAAATTGACCCACTAAACTAGCCTTTTTATCTTTTTTAACTTCACCTTCAATTGAAAAGTAATTCATGGTTCTAAAGAATCCTTTATTGATAGTTCTCCTATATCCTTTGAAGTAAGATTTAATGCTTGATCCATGGATATGGAAGGAGCTTATACATTGAAAATAATTTCTCTAACTCAAAATAAAACAAATTAGAAGAAATAACAAGAAAAATTACTACTAGAAAATGATGGTAGAAGAAAATAAAGATAAGAAAAAGAAAGCTCCTAGGTAGCTATACATGGAGAGATATCATACCTTTGTATTAAGTGACATTTTTAAAAACTACAACATCTACATTGACCTTTAATTATCATTTAAAATATCATCATTAATATATGAAATATATGTGAATGTAAAAGTGATCTTTTACATTAATGTACATAATTTTTACATGTATATTAATATATTGAATTTTTCATATACAAACACATACACATGCATGTACATCATATATAAATATACATATATATGTTACTTTTTTATATAATATTTTCTTATTTAATATACATGTTATATTGATACAATATACATCAAATATACTTTGTATAAGTTAAATATTTACATATGTCTAATTTACAAAACTTACATTTTTTAAATAGAGAATTAAATGATGATTAACAAGGAGTAGAATTAGCAACAAAAATGATGAAAGAAAGGAAATTTAAAGGAACAATTATAATCAATGTGAAATGAATTAATAAGAAAAAGAAAAAGAAAAATAATAAAGAAGAGAAATATGAGTCAATAATCAATTTGGTTATAAATAAATGTATTAAACATTAGTTTCATTTCATCAAATTTTTGGTATTTTTTTTAAAAATTTGAAATCAACATTTCAAAAGAATGTGTTCATTAATGGACACTTTTATAAAAAAAACCTAAAGTATCATATTTTCATAAAATTTTCTTCTTTAGGTGCTAATTTGAAAATATCTCATATCTATGCCCAATTTAATTACATATGATTGTACCTTTACCCTACTCATACTGAATATAAATTATCATATGTATGATCAAACTTAAAAGACATTAGCCAATAATAATCTATTATTATCAATACTAATAAAAAAATATTATTAGATATATGAAATAAAATGATAAAATAAATAGTGTAATAAACTATTAAATTATTTATTATATTCTACTTATTAATATTAGTAATAACCATAAATAATTGAAATTGAAATTGTATCTAATACTATTTGATATAAGTTAAAATCATTATTTATTAATATTGAGTTTGAGTGTTATACTTATATTGAGTCAGGTTTAAATACTATTTTACTTACTCTATTCATATCCAATATAATTTTAATATATAAATATATTTAAACCTAATATCAAGTCAAATAAATTCAATCTAAATTGAGTAGGTATAGTTCATATGACAAGTTGAGTCATTTTCCCATCCTTACTCATCAAAGCATATCCTTTTGTGATGATAGTTAAAAAATATATATGTAGACCTTGACTTTTCACCTACACGTTGTAATTTCAAATTTTCTTCGATTTGGCTTGGTACAGGTCTCTAATGTTGATCCCGATTTGCATACATGCCTTTTAGCCTCCTATGAGTTCTTTGGACATACAAAACACGTTACATTTTTCTTGTGGAAGGCGGAGTACATAACATGTATTTTTTGATGTACAGAGCACATAGTGTTGCATGCTGTGTATGTTCAGTAAATATACGTATAGTGCATAATCTTTTCCCATGCAAATCTAACATGCTCCATATATCATCATGCTTTTATAACCTAAATGATGCTTATTGGGTATGAGGCATATATCCCAATGTATCTTTAATGGGTGGCTCACATAGGTGTATAATGCTACATACTGGGCATGTACTACTATATTATGCACATATAGCCTTGTTTTGGACTATATGCAACATATATCTAGTGTAATTTTGTAAAATCCCATATTGTTTGCTTGCTTTTGGCAACTAATGACCCTCACATATAAATATAAGCTATATATTTATAGGAAAGAGGCTGAAAATTGTAACCAAATTCTACCAAATTGATTTCTCACTTAATTAAACACTTAATTTGCTATTAGAATTAAAGACTAATTAATCGTCACCTTAAATCCCTAAACTTGTTTGGAATCAAATTAGAAGCTAATCTTCATTATTTAGCTTATGCTACCTGAGGATGTTTTTCTTGAGTGAAGGAGATATTGCTTAACATCTCAGATTTTTGTATCGTCAAAGATCCTTTGTAATAAAATAAGCCATTATTTTATTGATTCTCCTCGACATGTATGATTTAGCTTTATTTCATCGTGTATCCCCTTATCTCTCTTGATTCCTTTCTTTGGGCCATTATTTAATTTCATTTATGCTGCTATGCATGTTTTATCATTACTATATGATGTATGCTATGGTATGTCATGCCTATGCCATATCATCTTTCACATATCATGCCTATGCCATATCATAATTTCACATGTCATGCCTATGCCATGTCATCTTTTATAAGCCATGCCTATGTCATGTCTATGCTATTTTATATTTCACATGTCATGCCAATGCCATATCATTTCTTACATGTCATGCATATGGCATGTTTCATTCATCATGATTGCCATATCATGATGCTATGCCATGATTGCCTTATCATATTTACTATGCAATATCTGCTATGATTGCTACCATACTATATTGCGTTGTGTGCTTATTTCATGCTTATAAATGCTCGCCTGCCTAAGATAATTAACTTGACTAAAATGGTAAAATTGAATTTGAAACTCTGAGGGAATAGATCATCATCACCCGAACTCTTCTTTGAAGGGTTTTGAGTTAGCACTCATATTATGAGTTAGTTGAATTAAATTTGGAACCATCTAGTGGTGACTCCATCTTGTGACTCTTTTGAGTCTGTTTCATTCCTCAAAGTAGCCCTTCGAGAAGACTACATCTTGCAAGCCCTTGCTGTTATCTATCACAAGCCTTGCTCTGGGTAATGGTAAAAGCCCTACCCACAGTGGTGACTCTACTAGGACTTATGGCAAAAGAATGGTGGCATTGAAATCTTAGATTTTCATATCAATTTTTCCATTATAGTCGAGTTGGTTGCATTCAAGAAAACAAGTCTACCTTCTCCATTTCCTGCCTTATACTGAGGACCATCAATGATTTCTTGAATGGATAGATGCTAGGTATAGTCCTATATTGATGATTTTATTCACTTGGATAGGTTATGGACAACGTAGCAGGGGACCTTAGCCTATTCTTATCAGACTAAAGCCCATGTAGCTAACCATAGCAACTGTTGACCCTCACTTTTCACCGTCGTATAATTTTGGATCTTTGTTGATTCGGCTAGGATTTAGTCCCCGGTATCGATTCCGATTATGCACATAGACCCCTGTGTCGTCCTTTGTGTGTTCTGGTGCACAGAACATCTCAGGACTGGTGGGGCCCACCATGGCGCCTGACAGGACTCGCCACGTATTCTGAGTATTCTGTGCATGCAGAACACTCTTCCCTATTGCCTACATAAGGCAAATCACTTGTAATGCAAAGTATTGCATTTCTGGCCCTAGGCACTATTCTCCATAAATAGTGCATAGGTGGGGCCCACCAGATAAAAGCGGGGCCCGTAACCCCTAGACAGCCTATTCTGTGTGTTCTGTACTTACAGAATACATTTCCCAGTTGCCTTACGCAAGGCACAGTGCTTGGCATCGCAAATGCCATCTCCCGGGGCCCACCACGCTGTGGGGCCCACCTAGCAATAGCGGGGCCCACTGCCCCTATTTCTTATTCTGTGTATTCTGTACTTACAGAATACATTTCACACCTGCCTACGCGTGGTAGGATATACAGAATGCAAAATATTACATTTTGGACCTAGGTTACTATTCACTATGAATAGTATATGGGTAGGGCCCACCTTCCTCAATTAGCCCATTTTGGGTATTCTGTACTTACAGAATACATTCCGCTGTTACCTTACACAAGGCATACCCCGTGGCATCCCGAATGCCACATTTCTAGGCTCACCACGCCATGGGACCTGCTAAACGCTAGTGGGGCCCACTTCCCCACTATCATCCGCTTTAATGCATTCTAAATGCACAGAACACATCCTATCTGCTGCCTCGCTTGAGGCGGAATTCCTGGCACGTTATTTGCCACTTTCCGGGCCCTTTTGTGCTGTGGCGCCCATAAGGGTACTATTCATGATGAATAGTACCTTTATGGGCCCCACAGCATAAAAGGGCCTGGAAAGTGGCAAATAGCGTGCCAGGCGTTCCGCCTCAAGCGAGGCAGCAGATAGGATGTGTTCTGTGCGTTCAGAATGCATTAAAGCGGATGATAGTGGGGAAGTGGGCCCCACTAGCGTTTAGTGGGCCCCACAGCGTGGTGAGCCTAGAAATATGGCATTCGGGATGCCACGGGGTATGCCTTGTGTAAGGCAGCAGCGGAATGTATTCTGTAAGTACATAATACCCAAAATGGGCTAATTGAGGAAGGCGTGCCCCACCCGTATACTATTCATAGTGAATAGTAACCTAGGTCCAAAATGCAATATTTTACATTCTGTATATCCTACCACACGTAGGCAGGTGTGAAATGTATTCTGTAAGTACAGAATACACAGAATAAGAAATAGGGGTAGTGGGCCCCGCTATTGCTAGGTGGGCCCCACAACGTGGTGAGCCTAGAAATGTGGCATTCAGGATGCCACGGGGTATGCCTTGTGTAAGGTAACAGCGGAATGTATTCTGTAAGTACAGAATACCCAAAATGGGCTAATTGAGGAAGGCGGGCCCCGCCCGTATACTATTCATAGTGAATAGTAACCTAGGTCTAAAATGCAATATTTTGCATTCTGTATATCCTACCAAGCGTAGGCAGGTGTGAAATGTATTCTGTAAGTACAGAATACATAGAATAAGAAATAGGGGTAGTGGGCCCCGCTATTGCTAGGTGGGCCCCACAGCGTGGTGGGCCCGGAATATGGCATTTGCGATGCCAAGCTTTGCGCCTTGCGTAAGGCAACGTGGAATTGTATTCTGTAAGTACAGAATACACAGAATAGGTTGTTAGGGGCTACGGTCCCTGCTTTTGCCTGGTGGGCCCCACATATGCACTATTCATAGTGAATAGTATCCGGGCCCAAAAATGCAATATTTCACATTTCAAGTGATTTGCCTTATGTAGGCAATAAGGAAAGGTGTTCTGCATGCACAGAATATTCAGAATACATGATGGGTCCCGCCAGGCACCATGGTGGGCCCCACCAGTCCTGAGATGTT
>CANYBF010210793.1:0-14161 GCA_948192965.1 Dalechampia spathulata | reverse complement strand
ACATATATGCACGATCTAAAATTAATACTATACATAACTAATTAATGAATTTGCTTATTCAATCTAATTTTCTTCATATATAAATCTATTAATTAAGTAAATACTTAATTAATTAATACTAGTAGATAAATAAAATAATTACAATAAATAAATACCAAATAAAGAAGTAAATCAAATCTTAATTAAATAATAACACTTTATTGCTAATATAATTAAATCTTCTAATCACGAAACTTAATATATCAATTCAACCATTAAGATAGTCAAGCATATAATGATACCATAACAACTATTTCATTCAATCAATAATTCATAGATCATGCGATGCAATTATGAAACGCCTACGCTATGTGTGTGCAGACGTGACAATTAGCATGAGTGCTAAGTCAATCCCTTTAGAGATAGGTTTGGGTGGTGAAGATTTATACACTAAGAGTATCAAGTTTACTTTTACCATTTTATTTGAGTTAATTTCCCTAGATAAGCGAGCATTCATAAGCATGAAATAAGCACACAATGGGGTATAATATAATAACAATCATGGCAGATATAGCATGGCATCATGATATGGTAATCATAGCATGGAATCATGGTATGGAAATCATGCAATGTAAGATGATATGACATGAGCATGACATATGAGATGACATGTCATAGGCATGCCATGTGAAATGACATAGCATAGGAATGACATATGAGATGACATAGCATAGGCATGACAAGTGAGATGACATAGCATAGGCATGACATGTGAGATGACATGATATAGACATGACATATGAGATGACATGACATAAGCATGACATGTGAGATGACATGATATAAGCATGACATGTGAAATGACATGACATAAGTATGACATATGAAATGATATGGCATAGGCATGATATATGAGACGACATGGCATGGTATAGCATATATCATATAGCAATGATAAAACAAGCGTAGCAATATAAATAGAAATAAAAGTCGGTGAAAGAGATAAAAGAGGATAGGGGATACACGAGGGATTTAGGGCTAAATCATATAAAAACAAGGAGAATAAAGCTATTATATTTCAAAGGATCTTCATCGATACACAAATCTAAGATATTAGGCAATGTCTCAACAATTAGGGAAAAAGTCAACCTCGGGTAGCCCAAGCTAAAAATGCATGAGTGAAAATGAGAAATATACAAGCAAAATTATTAGTAGCAAACCAAATTTAGGACTTAATTGATTAATTATATGCTATGTGAAAGCACAAATCAAGAGCCAAAGTTTGATGAATGTAATAGCTACAATCATGAAAAGTGAATAAACACGAGTCGGATCATGAAAATCATGCAAAAATTAATCAATTTTAGGCAAAATCAATCAATAATAAAATCAAACTTTCTAAGATCATATGAAACATCACTTAGAAATA
Source organism: Dalechampia spathulata (assembly GCA_948192965.1). Lineage (NCBI taxonomy): Eukaryota > Viridiplantae > Streptophyta > Magnoliopsida > Malpighiales > Euphorbiaceae > Dalechampia > Dalechampia spathulata. The sequence goes on along the minus strand of CANYBF010210793.1, from coordinate 12,753 downwards.
AATCAATGTCCAATCAAGCTAATCATGTCAAGCAATATAATAAGCACCATTAAAATAGCATTAATTGAGTAATTAAATGATTTAATGGTAAAATCATAAGTAAATGATCATGGCATAATGAATTGGGAGTCACTAACATCACTAAAAGTCAATAGAAGATAGCAAACTCAGCTAATTAAAGTCAATTATATCATAAAACATCAATTAAAAAAATTAAATAAACATTTAACTTGATTTAAAAGCCAAAATTGATGAAATATGGATGCTATATGATGAACTCAGATCATTAAGGCTATTGTGAAGCCACAAATGCTACTGAGGACTTTAGAATTTGTCAGGAAACAAGCAAAAATGAGTGAAAAATATAATTTTATAGCAAATTAGGACATGATGTGTGTAGCACATCATATGATATATGTCACATGTATGTTATGTATGGTGTACATCATGTGATGTGCATAATATATAGCGAGGTAGATCTAAAGGAAAATGCATTTTTAAGCAAAAACACAAAATCCAACCTAAATCTCAGTAGATTTATCATAATGGTAGATCATTTAGACTACAAATAAGCATTGGTAATAATCAAACCATGCATGATTGAAGCTAAATTATCAAAATAAAGCCAAAATCACAAACCCATCATGAAATCAAGAGAAGAAAGAGAAGAGAATAGGCATTCAACTAACTAAAATATATTATGCTTTTGTAATATTGATTGTAAATGTGATTAGGATCTAATTAGGGTCAATTAGTCTCTAATCCTAGATTAATGAATTAATTAAGTGTTTAATTAAGTGAGATTTAATTTTGATGAAGTTTAGGTAAGTTTTGTTAATTTTCAGATCCTTTTCCATAAATACAAGGCTTATATTTATAAGTGTGGGTGATGGAATTGAGAAAATCACATTGACAATGTGGGATTCTGGAAAAAAATAGGCTATGTATGTAGCATATAGTGTTATAGGCTTAATATATAGCCTAAAAAAAGGCTATATGCATAGCATGTAGTAGCAGATGACCAGCATGTCATAAATTTGACTTACTTATGCCACATAATGTAGGCACATTGGGATGTGCACCATAGGTTAAAGAAGCATAATTTAGGACCTTAAGGCATGGTGCCATAAAGAGCATATTAGATGTGCTTGGGAAAGGGCCATCCACCAAACATATATTTTCATGACATTCATAGCATATAGCACTATGTGCTCCATATATCAAAAAATGCACGTTATACGCTTTACCTTCCACAAGTAAAATGTAACGTGCTCCTTATATCCATAGCACTTAGGAGAGGCCTAAAGGCATATGTGCAAATTAGGGCCGACATCGGGGACCTGTACTAAGCCAAATCAATGAAAACCCAAAACTGCAATCCATAAGTAAAAAGTCAGGGTCAACAGTTTGCCCCTTAATTAGGACCATTTTAAGGAGGCACAAGCAAAAGTTTTCAGAATGAGACCTAATCACCACATGAATTTTCACCCAAGGCAAGGAAAATATCTAATCGATGCTCATGTTAAGGTCCAATACTCATGCTGAGGCTCATAGGGTGCTTATGCTGAGGCTTGCAGTATGCTCGTGCTAAGGTTTGCAGCTCCACGAGGGAAATTAGGCTCCATTGATGATATGAGAATTCCATTAAGGTGCTCATGCTAAGGCTTATAACTTTACTAAGGATGTCAAGGTTGATGACCCCAACTCTAACATTGAGAGCTTAGTGCTCGGGCTAAAACTATGACTCCTTTAAGGAAAATTCATTGGGAGCCTAGTGCTTGAGTGAGATGACTGATGCTTAATCAGATGATGCTTATATTGAGCTTGTGACCTAACTAAGGAATAAACATAACCCACTGGGAGCCTGATTCTTGATTAGAGTGATCAATGTTGATCAAGTAGTGCTCATGTTGAGGCTTACAACTCCATTGAGGAGAGAAATACCCAAACTGCCACTGGGAGCTTGATGCTCAAGCTAGATGATCAATGCTAATTAGAGTGCTCATATTGAGGCTTGCAACCTAATTATGCCGTTAGGAGCCTGGTGCTCGGGCTAGATGATCAATATTGATTAGGTCACTGCTGGATGGATGGCTTTGCTATGAGGCTTAAAAAATCACTTGAAATATAAGTTCAGATGCCTACTACTAGGGTTTAGGAGTCAAATGCTTGATCTTACAATCATTGCTAGATTAGCTGGTCAATTACAGAACCTGGGTGATCATCTACTGGATTAGGGTGAATAATTGTTGGTTCTATAATGATCAATTGTCAGATCTATGCTCATGTCATCAAGTAAGTGTTTAATATCTCCAAAGACTATATTTAGGACCCATTACTGGAATATGACACTATCTGATCAATGAATTGACCAGTAGTCAATGATTTGACTGAATTTGATCATCTACTAGATCAATTTCCTATCTATGCTAGACATGGAAAAATAATTTTTAAGTGAAATTGGAATTTAAATGATCTAGGAAAAATACCTGAATTTTTCAGTATCAGTCTACTATGTTCTGATTAATTTTTTGGATTTTTCAGATGCTACGGGTCATGAAAATTGGACTCATTAGGGAAAATTATCGCTAAAAATTCTAAAATTTTTGTGAGAAGCCTAATTCTATAAGTGCATCTTCATGAATACCCGATGTACATTAACAGAGCATTCTAAAGGCTAGCATACATTAGCAAAAATTACTATATGTGGAGCATATATCACTACATGCCACACACATCACATAAAAACAATAAAATCCAAATCCTCCCATTCAAAAATCATTTGGTTTCCACACTCTAAACTAATTTTCTCTCAACTCCAACACCTAAAATCTATCACTTCTTTGAAAATGGTCAGAATTAAGATACAATCGACACCTTGAGATCTAGAATTGATCTTGAGCTACGCTTTAACCAAGCATACCACTTGTAATCCCTACTACAAAGCTTTATACAGTGAACCAATTGCTAAAACGTTTGCCATAAGCTCACATAGGTCCTGAACTTCGCCTAAAAAGGTGAGTTTCTTATATTTTGGTTTGATTTTTTAATTTTTCAAAAGTTGAGTTTAAGGTCATTTTTAATGCATTTAGGCTAGTTTTTGGCTTGGATTAGGTGCTAGGTTTGTGCTAAGCTTGGGTTTGCATGTGTTTGTCAAGAGTTTTTAAGAAAATATGGCTATTTTGAAATGGGTTTTTGTTATATTCTACGCATATAGCACTATGTGTGCCACATAGCTTATATTTAGTGTACATAGGGCTATGTGCTACATATATAGCAAAGGAATTTGGGTCAAAATGAGCATTTTTTTTATTTTTCTACTAGGGATTGAGTGTTTTAGTCTTTGGTAAGCATGAATGGCTAACTTTTATGGTTAAAGGAGGAACTTTTGACCCTTAAAACATCTGTAGTTTGTAAATTTAGTTTGAGAGTTGACCTAAGTTTTTTTTGCAATCTACAGAGAAAGGATGATTGTCAAAGCTGGTAGCATCCAAGGAGTCTATGAGTGGTACTCATAGCAACCATGTGAGGTTCATGTCATAGTTGACCAGAGTTACTTCAGTCAATACACCTTTTGCTGCATGAGCAAGGAGAAGAGGTGTAACAAATCATCATCAATGCTATGATAGAGCGATGGATGGATTCAACTCATACCTTCCATCTGCCAATAGGGGAGATTGCTATTACCTTAGAGATCTTTGTTAGGATCATCAAGCTGGAGTATGCTGGATTGCCTATTTAGTTTGATGCCAGGCTGACATCATCATGCTGGTCATATGGTATGATTTTTAGTCTATTAGGTATATCGTGTCACTTAATGTAAGAGCAAGACACAACATATCCTACGACTGTCTTTGAGAGATAGTTTTAGTAGAGATACTTGACAAGAAGATCTTTGTAGAGTAGTATACTTGTAGCTTTTTGCTATACATCCCAGGATGTACTCTATTCAATGATATTAGAAACAGTGTCCATATGTCTATGTTATAGACCCTACATAATCTGGACCCAATTGGTAGATTGGACTAGGGTAGTTCTGGCCTGGCCCATCTAATGTAAGGTTGAACATCTGTAGTAGGCAGTATAGAGACTGGTTCATTGGTTATTAGCAAGTCATTGAGGTAAGCAAAATTCTGTTGATTTTGAAATTAATGTGACTTCTGTTAAATCTATCATTGATTATGTATATTGATATTGTAGATCATGACTTATGATTTTGGGCTACTACCTAAGCTTGAGATTCCAGATGGACTGCTGCTTGGCTTTTCACATATGCAGGCATGGTGCGTATCACATCAGAGATCTAGCCATACCATGGATGAGTTGAGAGAGCATCTCAATGATCTGACTTGGGATTAGGTAAGAAGCAAACAATTTTGTTAATACAAAACTGAATTGAACTAGTTTAGAAAATACCTAAGTAGGCATCTAATTGTTTATTGTTATTGTTGAAACAGGTCTGTCCCTATCCTTGGGATAACATGTTTCCGTAGTCGGAGCACTTGACTAGCTTGTCTCACAAGGATGAGCATCATATGTTGTTAGAGAGTCTAGAGTGCAGACTCTTCTATTTTCGTAAGCATGTAATTAATTGGCAGCTAGGGGCCATAAGGGCAGGTGGAGCCTGCTACACCACCACGAGCTATGTTCTAGGCATCCTGTATTGATATAGACCCAAAGGTGATTACTATGTTGATTAGCATTCTAGTGTTAGAGCACCTATTAGAGTCACTGGTAGACTATCAAACCTTCATCTAGATGTGGCTACTAGGGCCTATCAAGCTATCTACATAGAGAGGCTAACATGATAGAGTAAATAGATCTGGCAACAGACTCAATACTTTTGGTGGTAGGGGTGGACACCATGTTTCACTAACTATTAGTAGTTCCTGAGATAGCGACACCTTGAAGAGATCATGCAGTTCAATGCTACAGATGTGCCTTCTAGATATGAGTATTTATAGAGCTTTATTAAGGGTCAGCTGATATGGCCTCAAAACCTATTGATCTACACTTATGATGAGCTCAGTCACCCGCATGAGACATCCTTCTTGATGCCGGTGCGGGATGAGATTGAGTTTGAGCCACCAAACACCACTCATATGAGTATATGACGTGTATTAGTATACTGCTAATTCTATTGAACTAACATGTGCTTGACTTGCGCAAGTGCCGTAGGATGCTATGGCTGACACTATGAGGTTGTTGATGGGACTACACAATTACCATAATTTTGAGATGCAGGATGTATAGGTAAGCACATGTTATGATTATGATCATAATGTTTTTGCATGGATACATGATTTATATGCCTATACACTTATACAAATACATGAGTCGATGCCCAAAGCGAGAGGAGTGAGATTGCTATGCTCAGATGATTGAGCACATAGGCAGAGAGATCACTCAACTAATGGCACACTTAGAGTAGTACAACATTGAGGTCCCCAATAATCCTAGTTCGGATGAGTATTAATCAGAAGATGATGATGCCTAGAGTAAATGCAATGTCAGATTCCATATGCATGGTGTCAAAAATCTGTGGCTCCTATATTTAAGTATAGAATAAAGTAGTGTAACCTAGCATGAAACCTAGTACACTAGAGCTATGGTGCATGAATACTACAAGTTATCGACTCATCAAACTATGTATCTTTTGGATTTATAGTGAAAACCCAAAATTTCTTGCTCTTATTATTCTTCTATGAGAATATCATGCTTTATGTTTCTCTATTGAAACATAACCTGTTTGTTCTTCTGTGCAGAAACTAGATAGAAGATGACTTAGCAATCACTATCCACTTTCCATACTCTTTCTTGCCAATAGAGCAACACTAAGTGGAGTTGACTGAGTAAGTTTGAACTCCAGTATTTGAAGATGTTCTAGCAAGTCTCCATTAATAATGCCTACTTGTATGTTGCTATGTAGTTCTAGGATCCAATGGCTCATGTCTTCCAGTTTGGACATATAGAGCTATGCTCGATGTATGAGGAGTTTACTGCTATCCTTGGAGTCACATGCAGCATGATGACAATGCTGATAGTGTCACTCCCTACCCATACCTGGAATAACATGCTACCGTAGCATGAGTATCGATCTCCCATAGAGAAACCACTACTTATACTACAAGGGATACATCATCTACATGCCCTATTTTAATTTGTATGGGTACACATTCCTGTATTTAGTGGTGAATAGGAATGCAGCATGGCGTCTGTTAGTATTACTTATCATAACCTAGATATTCATTCATTCATTCATATAATTTAGATTGGCAAACATCTTAGTTTATTATATATATGATCAGAGTCATACATTAAAGTTTTCAAAAATTTACATAATTACAATGCCAATAGCAAGTATCACCACCAAAAAGGTGCAGTAACAACTACTGCCTCTATGATTAATAGAATTACAATAACAAACTAGCAAGGGTATGCCTTAAAAGTCTAATACCACTTCAAGAATGAGAAGTTCTCTGTTGACGCTGAAGGTCACTCCTTAGGTCGCTCTCCCGAAGGCTCAGTACCTACATTCATCAAATGATAAACGTTGAGCATAAACTCAGTGGTGCTAGTGAAACACATAATTATAATCAAGTTAATGGCATTAAACATCATTTCATTGTATTATCCATTCAACAATCATTCAACAATCATTTGCAATCAATAACACAATCATAATACATCATCATCCTATAAGAACCACAAAGAATACATTATCTTTAACAACATATGAAATGAGAATGCCTTCATGCCATGCATTCTCCCTCATTCCTTCTTCTTTTCCTGTATATATGTGCACATATCCTTTCCCTACTAGGTCTCTGTAGGTACCGGTACTCATCTCCTGAAAGAGGGCATTTAACTTTGTGGTTCAGTGAACCCATCTTTTTTTTTTAAACTGTAGGTCTTGAGACTCATCTCCCATAGGAGGGCATTAAACTGTATGATTTCTCAAGGGAATCCATCATCTGTATGACCTAGTAGGTTTAGAGCATATAGCTCTATAACATCTCTCTCTTCCTTTTTCTTTTCCCCCTTATACTTCTTAATGCATGTCAAGATTATGCATATATGATTCACAACATTGAAAGACTCCATATACGTGTACCACTCTCATCATAAGCAGACATAAGATATATCCAATCATAGGGACAAGACATATCATTCCCTGAGACCTTGTTTAGGTCCTAAGACAAGAAAAAAAATAAACAACATAACTAGCATAGACTAGCACAAACTAGCATAGACCTGAAATAATACTACTTCTAGCGTATGCCCGTAGTCCCATGACTATGATCACAATCTCCGTCTTCTAGTTCTCGCAACTTCTAGGCACTTAGGAACCCCAGCTCTGTTATTTTAAGCATTTAAGGAAAATAAAGATGAAAGAAAAGTAAGGAAAATCTTTGTTCTTATCCATTGAAAAGTCAAACTTAAGTCGCGTACGGTCGTACCATATTTGGTATGCTGTATCGAGCTAAAACTCCTGACAAGCTAGATTTCTTGCGAGGATTGGTACGCCCGCACCCCCATTTGGTACACCCATACCGTCATATTCTTCCTAATAAACTTATTTTCCTACGAGCACCGGTACAGACGAACAACCCTTTGGTACGCCTGTATGGTCTTTAGAAGCCTAATGCCACTCATTTCTCATGCTTGGTATGCCCGTACGGTGACCCATACGCCCGTACCATAACCAACCTACAAGCCACAACCCAACCTAACTCATTCTCAAGGTACCTAAACCCACAACTCAGTCATGAAACACTTTTAAAACATCAACAACATCAAACTTCTTCTCTTCCTACCTATCACCTGATCACATACATTCACCTCCACTTCCCATCATAACATTCATACATCATACACATATATTCATATATGCATGCATAATCAATACAATCAAGTATCCAACATCATACCACAACCATCAATCACATAAACATACATATACATGTACGGACATAACACGCATCATAAGCATTCATCATGCATATTCATATACATGTATGTATGCATCCTATCATTCATTTAACATTCCACATACAATAGTGTCGCACAACTAGGGTCGCTAATATGGGTGTGACAACTCTCTCCCCCTAGAAAGAAATTTCATCCTGAAATTCTAGCCTGGACTATTATGGAATAAGTGAGGATATTGTTCTCTCATAACTGACTCTCTCTCCCAAGTAGCCTCTTATCTCGTATGATGGTTCCATAAGACCTTGACCAAAGGTATCTATTTATTCCTTAATTGCTTCATCTCTCTGACCAAAATCTAAATTGACTCTTCATTGTAAGACAAATCAGGCTGAATCTCAATTGCTTCCACTGGTAGCACATGAGTTGGATCTGACCTGTACCTCCTTAACATCGACACATGAAATACATTGTGAATATGATTTAATTCTGGTGGTAAAGCTAGTCTGTAGGCCAATGGTCATATTCTTTCCAATACCTCATACGACCTAATGTAATGAGGACTCAACTTACCTTTTTGACTGAATCTCATAATCTTTTTCTACGAAGACACTTTGAGAAACACTTTATCTCTGATGTTGTACTCTATGTCTCGTCTCTTCAAATCCATATAGGACTTATGTCTATCAAATGCTGCTTTCAACCTAGTCTTAATCATTTGTATCAGGTCCTTGGCTTGCTGTATAAGTTCAGGACCAATCACTCTCCATTCACCAACTTCGTTCCAATGTAAAGGCATCCTACATCTTTTTCCATATAATGCCTCATATGGAGCCATCTGTATACTGGACTGGTAACTACTATTATAGGCAAACTCAGTCAAAGGTAGGTATCTATCCCAGTTACCTTCCCATTCCAAAGCACATGCACGTAATATATCCTCTAGAATCTATATCACTCTTTCTGAATGGCCATCGATTTGAGGGTGAAAAGTAGTACTAAAATAAATTCTAGTACCCAAAGCTATCTGAAAAGTACTCCAAAATTGTGACGTAAACCATGGGTCTTTGTCTGATACAATAAAGGATGGAATCTCATGTAACTAAATAATCTCATTTATATACACTCCTGCTAATCTCTCCAAGCTATAATCCATACGTATAGGTAAGAAGTGAGCTATCTTCGTCAACCTGTCCACCATTACCCATACGGCATCATGCTTAGTTTGTGTCATCGGTAACCCTGTGACAAAATCCATTATGATATGATCCCATTTCCATTCTGGTATCGATAATAGATTAAGTAACCCTGCTGGTACTTGATGTTCCACTTTAACCCATTGACATATCAAACACTTAGCAACATAATCTGTTATGTCATTCTTTATACCAACCCACCAATAATGTTGTTTCAAATCTTTGTACATCTTTGTACTTTTAGGGTGATATGAATATGCCAAACTGTGAGCTTCTTCTAAAATTTCCTTTTTAAGCTTATTATCTACAGGAATGTATAGTCGTGTCCCATGCCTCAGGTTACCATGCTCATCCATGATAAATAGTGTAGTTTTACCCATCTGAACTTTCTGTAACTGCTTCTGATATTCCCCATCCCTCAATGCGCTTCTCTAAATCTATTCTATCAATGTTGGTTTCACTCGCAACTGCAAATGTGCTAGAATACAGTCGGATTGCATTATCAATAAAGCATATAACTATCGTATCTCCTGTACCAACATTAGCAGTGAATATTTCACCCCAACAATCATCTTACGGCTTAAGGCATCTGCTACTGAATTAGCTTTCCCCGGGTGATAATCAATCACACAGTCATAATCCTTGATCAACTCAAGCTAGCATCATTGTCTCATATTCAACTCTTTCTGTGTATCCAAATATTTTAGACTCTTGTGATCTGTGTACAGGTAACATAACTCCCCATATAAGTAATTTCGCTAAATCTTCAGTGCAAAGATGATAGCTGCTAATTCCAAATCATGTGTAGGGTAGTTCTTCTCATGTGGCTTCAATTATCTCAAAGCATAAGCAATCATCTTCCGATCTTGCATAAGAATACACCCTAAACCATTAAGTGAAGCATCACTATAGATCATAAATTCTTTGCCTGGTATGGGTAAGGTCAACAGCGGAGCTTGAGTTAAACACTCCTTCAATCTATCAAAGCTCCTCTGGCATTCATCCATCTATACAAAAGGAACATCTTTCCGTAGAAGAGTCATCAATGGCATAGTAATTATAGAAAAGCCTTTTACAAATCATTTGTAATATCCGATTAAGCCCAGAAAACTGCAAACCTCACTGACATTCTGTGGAGTTGGCCAATCAAGCACAGCTTCTATCTTGCTCGGGTCCACTATAATCCTATCAATTGATATCACATACCCTAGAAATACCACTTGCTCTAACCAAAAGTTATATTTGGATAATTTCCCATACAACTGTTTCTCTCATAATCGTTGTAATACCAATCTCAAGTGCCTATCATGATCCTCTCGAGTCTTCAAATACACTAAAATATCATCGATGAACACTACAACAAACTGATCTAAATAGTCCATAAAAACCATGTTCATCAGTGCTATAAATGCTGTAGGTGCATTCGTCAACCCAAACGGCATCACTAGGAACTCGTAGTGCCCATCCTTCTTCTTTACAAACAGCACAGGTACACCCTAGGGCAAAACACTCGGTCTAATGAAACACCATGTCATGGAAATCAGCTCAGTACCTGGTAATACCTCTATCTCAAATTCCACTTCTCTTTTCAGTAGTAAGTTTGACAATTCCTCGGGAAACACATCTGGAAAGTCAAACACTATCAGAATCTCTACTAACTGTACTCCCTTCTATCTCATATTTATCACATGTGCTAGCATTGCATTACCAATATAGCGGTCACTGATGACACATTACCCCTTATCATTATTGTGGAGTGCCCTTAATGCTAAAGAGTCATTGTCTTCTGTTGATAATCCATTATCGCTCTATACCTTGCTAACCAATCCATCCCCAATATAATATCATATTCCCAGAAAGGCATTTCCACCAGGTCGGATAGAAAACAAACACTATGAATAATCAAGGGACATCATCTATAAACTCTGTTGACTATCATATCCCTTCCTAGTGGACTTGACACAACTATCTCATAGCCTAACCCCATACATACAGTATCAAGTAAATGGGTGAATCTTGCATTAATGTAAGAGTGCAAAGAACCCAGATTAAATAAGACCAATGCATCATGATTAGAAATAAGAACATTACCAATCACTACATCAGAGGTATGCTGATCATCCCGTTGAACCAAATTATATACTCTGGCAAGAGCCCCAACAATTTGATTCATGGACCCCTAACTGGTACCATGACCTCCACCATTACGGCCTCTCCCTCTACCTCTACTGTTCTCTGAACTCTGGGAACCTCCCAAGCTAGATCTAGCCATTAGACTCTACTGGTAGGATCCATCTTCTAAAATAGTATGCATTGGCATATCATACCATGCGGGACACTCTCTGGCATAATGACTGACTCTACCACATCAATAGCATAAATCTGTGCCCATCCGATAAGCCCTATGATGTGCTCATCCACAGGTATGACATAAACCTGATCTAGTACTAGAACTACCACTATGGAATGCAGACCTCCCACTCTGTGATCGTTGAGGTGGTGATGGTCTAACATCAACTAATCATAAAGGAAATGAACCTCTGAACTTGCCCCTCTTCTGGAATCCCGATGAAGAACTCGACCCTGTAAATGATCTCCTCAAAGGTTCTGAATGGGCACTCTCCTCTTGCATAGTGTGCTCTTGGTTTAGTGCATTAGCCATCAATGCTGAGAAATCTTTATAATTAAAACCCTGAACCAATGCCCTAATCCGTAGGTTCAATCCTTATTCAAATCTCTTGCATCTTTCTCGACCAGAAGTCAGGATGTTGGTTGCATAGTAAGCTAACCATGTAAACTCACTCTCATACTCTACCACTGATATGTTCCCCTGCTTCAAATTGAGGAACTCATGTAACTTCTGATTGGTGTAGGCAGTAGGTACATATTTCTGATGAAACTCTTTCTGGAAGTCATCCTATGTCAGTACTAGAGAATCTGCCATACTCTGAGGAATGGTCTTCCACCATTCATAGACATCATCTTGCAACAAAGAGATGGTGTATTCAAACTTAGCTGTCTTGGGACACTTTAACTAGCGTAACACCCTCTATATTCACTCTAGCATATCTCTATAATGTACAGATCAGTAGTCCTAACAAATTTTGTAGCTCCATAAGATCTTAGCTTCTTAAAGTCTATCTTGTACTCCTCTCTAGGTACTATTAGGGGTGGAGCTGGAGTAACAGGTAAAGCTTGACCTTGTGTGTGAGCGGGCGTTATCCTTTTCTCGGCTTTTCCGGTTTTACTGGTTTTAACTTTTGAGAAAAACGGATCGTGTGGAGTCGCCACCTAGTTTGTTTCTATTAATCCAATTGAATTAAATTGAAAACTAGGAAATAAAACTTAGGTTTTCCAGAGTTGAAAACAACCTTAGTTTCTTCAGAGTGTGGGTTCGGGATTTTGAAATCTATTTGTATTCCATCTTAATATGATCAATTGGTTAATTAACAAAAGCTCCTAAGCATGCATTTAGGGTTCAAGTTCATTTAGCATACTTTTCATGGTATAGGGCAAACAAGAAACAAACACAAGTTATGGAAAGCATAAAGAAAAGCAGTAAAGGAAAGCATAAAGGCATAAAAGGAAATTGTGGGCAAATACAACCCACCCAAAAGAAAGCAAGGAA
>CANYBF010210694.1:0-17375 GCA_948192965.1 Dalechampia spathulata | reverse complement strand
GGCAAAACCTACTGTAACGACTCGTGACACTATGTCACGACTCGTTACCAAGACCAAAACACTTCCCCAAGCCAAAATACCTACTGTAACGACTCGTGACGACTCTTCACGACTCGTTACAGCAACCAAACTCGCATTCTCATTCCCAACATGCATTCCCTTAAGGCATTCACATCACATTCATCAAATACAATTCACACATGTATACACACATACATACACATATACACATGCTCATACACATATTTATACAAGTATACGTACGTGTATATATACAAACTCCTAGGGTCCTAGACGCGGGCGTAACAACTAATATTGGAGAAATTTTTAAATATGATAGTCAAGGATATCAATTTGGGAAAGAAAGAAATTGAGACAACATAAATAAAAAGTGAAAACACCGACAAGGGACAACTCAACTATCATCAAAATCACTTTGAGAAAAATTATTTTAACATTATTAGATTAGTTAGCCAAGGTTTTTATTTTTTAAATATACATTGTCTCTTTATTTTATTTCAAATACATTCTTTTATTCCAAGACATTTTCTTTATCCCTAAGCTTAGTTTTCTATATCAAGCAAATAAGAAATTCATAATCATTTAATTAGAAGTTAGAAGGCAAAACAATTTGAGAAAATTTTAATTTTCTGGTATGCATGTAATGCACATGGATTCATAAAAAATTATGTGAATAATATTTTTTGACACATTTGGTGGGATGCATTGAAGTTGCCATAAAAAATGAATATTTGATGTAAAGAAATTGTTTTTGAGTCTCAAGATTTGGAAATGTTTATTATTATTGCTTGAGTTTCATCAACAATTTCATAATTGGAGGAAATTGGGAATGATGCATTTTTCCAAGAAATTGAAGTAGCGATAATTGCACAAGTGTGTCATGTCTTTCCACTACGTAACATGCTCCCGTAGCATGATTACTAATTCTCTATTTAAGAAAAATAATAATCATCCTATAAGAGATCTCTATCATTTCAGACTAAGTGCCAAATTTTTTTTTAAAACAATCAAACAAATTACTAAATTCAAATCATTTTAACATTCCCAAGTTTTAACATACTATCATCTCCTTATTTGAAATAGTAACATTCACATATTAATATCTCACACGATTAAAGTTTATCACAAACTGTTACCAACATTATAATATGTTCAATTACTTAAAATACTGCCAAACATATTTTAATTACTGCCAGAGTATTTATTTATTAGTTGCACGATTATCGTAGAATCGAAGTCTGATGAAAACTACATCAATTACCGATAACTTTATTATTTGTCTACTTGCTGACGTTGCTAACGATTCTGCTCTCCGGTTTTGCTTATTCCTACGTTCATCAAATGATAAACGCTGAGTATAAAACTCAATGGTGCTAGTATAACATAAATATCAAATATCACAAAAATCATATATCAATATGTCCCATTTACTTCCACATATAATCCCATAATTTTAATAATGACAAATAATCATCGTATAAATAAATTCTCAAGGCATCATGAAATATTGCAAACATTATATCATGATGTCATTATTTATATACCATTATCATTAATAATCATTTCAATACTATTTAAAATTATATTCCAGTTATTTTAATATCTCATGCATATTTACTATATCATCATAGTCATGTTCAAATCAACTCACCTTAGTACATTTTAAAATCATTATCTAAATCAATTATTTAATCTTTATTTAAATGTTAATATCATTATGCATTGTAGGTCATATATAATATCAGCATCATTATTATAACATAACATATTAACATCATGTTTATATTATTATCATCAATTTGAATATTATCCTTAACATATCAATTTATTAATAAACATGAATGTCATGGTATGTATATTTACCATAAGTCATAGCAAAATATACTCTTAGTTGTATAACTTAATACCATTTATTGCATCATCATCATTTATTCATGAACAACGTATTTTTATGAGAATGCTTTTATGCTATGCATTCTCCTTCATTTCTGTACTTTAAACATTTGGCTATTTCATTTATATGCATATGTACCTGGTCTTTCATATCATAACTTACTTATGGTTGAATGAACCAGAACCCATTTCTCATTTATTATCTTTCTCTTTTATTTTGTTGCTTTCCATATCATTTTCCTTTTGGTTCAATTCCCGTAGGAAATAAATCACATTCCCGGTATATCTCATTTAACATTTTTCTTATATTTGTTGATTTTCTACCTTCCTTATTTCTCCATGTCATGCTGTGTCATGTTCATGCTTAATGCATTATGTATTGACATGATTAATGAATAATTAACAATATATCATAATTGATTATGTAATGCTATTGCATTACCATACCATTGCCCCTTTGATCATTAAATGATCTGGAGCTTCCAATTAAACTAGCATAAACCTAATATGTCTTTTCCTTTGTTAATATCCTTGGATGATTTGTGAGGTTTATCCACTAATTTACCTAATTCACAATCAATATTCATCCATTACTAATGCATTTTATTTCATCATTTATTACACTATTGTGTTAATTAAACACACATAACTGCTTTGTTTTCTTATCTTATCATTTAAGAAATTATGTTACTATTTATTATAGTAATTACTATTCCATTTATCTAAATTAAATATTCTTTATTTTAAATCCAATCGTAACATTTTTAATATCTATTTACTATAATTATAATACCACTGAAGAAAACCTTTCATTATCATTTTATAAAACTTCATCATAACATTGATTTGTTTATTTAAATCATTTAGATATTAAACATTTAATTTATTAAATTCCTTAATAATTCTCATCATATAACATTTCTTCTACTCCACTCAATCAGTAATATTCTATATGATCATGTTCTTATTTCATCCTTAATTTGATCATAAAATTAATTTCTGTTTAAGAGTGATATTATAATACCTATTACTTAACAGTTATTAGAATCAGTAATATTTTATTTTAATCATTTCTGTTTAAAATCATAACTCATTTATAAATCATTTAATCATCATTTTCTATTTGAATTCAAATTTTGTTACCATCTTAGTATTACTTATTTAATGTTATAACTTAACCAAATTCCAATTACTAATCATATATATATTTCATTAAAAATAGTTACTGTCAAAAGCAGAATCTTAAAAACAGTTGATATCATCTATTATTTATTCTATTCTTAAACTTATTTAACTTCTCAGTATTATGTTCTGATATTTAACTTAATTTACTGCTGTACTGAACACTGTTATTATTGATCTAAAACTAAATCATCAAGAAATTATAGTATTTCTGCTTAATTCAATCTTTTACCAACACTGTCTTATAACCAATTAATAATTTAAATAATATCTTAATATCTTTCGATCATTAAAGTTAACCACATGTCTAATAATATTTAATTTAAATGTTTATTACTTATTTATTTAACACTTCCATTAACAACATCATACAATATGCTATCTGCCTTAACCTGTTTATTAACCATCACTTAAGTATTATCTTATATCATCTAGTCAACTTATATATTTCACTTAATCAATTCCATATTATGCATATATCATCCATCATTAACCTTATTAATTAAATATCTAGTGAAATCATATAAGTATAACATCATATAAATCATATGTCTATGAACCCATAGTTCACTGTTATCCTTGTTTTAATCCTTACTTAGAATCTCGTTTAAAACCATATCATATCATTCATTTATTTACCTATTAACCTACTTAATAACATCTACTGTATCCATTTAAATGATCATTTAAATTCTTGGTATAAGAATATCTCAAATAATAATCATTCCAGTATATTTCTCTTTTTCAATTTTACTTCTGTCAACATATTAAATTCTTAATTAATCTTATCATACCACTAATTAACCAATTCATTTAACTCTTAATCGTTATTTATCATACTTAATAATCTTTCTGGTTCTTATTTATAATTTATCACAAGTGTTCTTACCATACCTTAAGTCATATTTCATTACATCCTCTAATTTAGTCAACATACCTTAATTTTGATCATACCAATTAATACCATTTATTTATGACCTCTTTAAACCTTTCAATTACTCTTAATATGCTTATTTTAATACTCATTTAAGTCCTTATTTTCATTATGGCCACATATCCTAAATTATATTCACTAAACATATCAAAACTTTCATCGTAAGTCCAATTGAATTCATATGCTATATGCTTCTTATTAACACATCATTAAGGACTTCACTTTAACCTTCATTAAAAGTTAATTACTTAAATCATACTTAAACTTAATCATTTAATTCATGGCTCTTAAGTCATATACACTTAAAATGATATTTAGCCTTAAAACATCAAATTAACTTATCTTAAGCTTTAATTTCATCACTTTCTTTGCTATTAACTTTCTGTTTTTAGTAAATTATCTTTAAAATCATATTTTAAACATACCAACCATTAAAATGTTACTTGAATGTTTTGCCCAAAGTGAAAAACTTAATGTACACACACCCACAAAACCATTAAACACTTTATTTCATGTCTTTTACAATCCTAACTCATCTAACCATCAGATAATCAACTAAAATTAACATAAAACATTCTGACCAAATCATCAAACATTCATTTAATATGCAAATCAGTAGATCTATAGCTATTTCACACTCACCAAGGCTCACCTTTAGCCAAACAACCAAAAATCAACTAAAACTTTATCTCTTTTGGATTTTGCTACGAATTTAAATAGATATTCACTTCTTTGACGACCTCCTTAAAGTTGCTGTCCACCTTAAATTAAATGCATGTACTTTAAAGAGTTAGATCTAACCATAAAACAAGTCAAACTTCAAGGAAAGGTTGCAGTTTGTAACAAAATCCATGAATCTTCATGGTTTCGATTATGTACTTGAAGATTCATTTGAAAAGAGTTTTGGTCACCAAGAAAAAGAAGAAAAACAAGGAGTATTTTGACCTTACCTTGAAGTATGCTCAAGAAGCTTGCTTGAAACCAAGAAAAACAAGACCAAAAGAAGAAAAACTAGTTGAAACTTTTGGCTTCCTTTAAGAGAACACTTTGGTTTCTTTGTAAAGTAAGAGGAAATGAAGATATCTTGACTTGAAATTAAGCTTCACTCAAGGAACCAATTTTGAACATACTTTTTAGAAGGAAAATAAAGAGAAAATGAAGTCTAGTTTCGGTTTCTTTCGGAAATGAGGAAACAAATATAAGAACACCAAAGAGATAAGTTAGGAAATAAGAAGATAAGAGTGAAATGGGTGGTGGATGGAGATATGCTTCAGCCAAATGAGGATAATAGGATAAAGGAGTGAATATTAAGTCAAAAATGTACATGAAATTTGGATGAAATGAGTTCCATTGGGAAAATTTCCATATTAGTCCCTATACACCTCCAAAACTACATTTTAGCCTCTAATACCTATAATTATATGTATATAATTTAAATTCCACCAATCAACACTCTTATGCATGTATTTTATACTCTATGCATATCCCAATACACCTTATTTTATATTAAAAATCCCTCCATCTTTTTCCACTAACTCCAAAATACTAATATTTTAATTTATCTCTTTATCCACTAATACAATTTCCAAACCCACTAACACCATTTCCAATCCCACTTCCAATTTAATATACTAATTCAAATCTATTTTAACTTATTCTATTTTCAATCATATATTCATCTATCTATCTATTTACATAACATTAATTTATTTATCATTCATTTATGACATCATCTTACCACTTAATGACATTACCATGACATCATTAATAAAATTTCTATTTATACTTTTCTAGTATTGTTATATTATAATATACTTTTACTAATACATTATAAATACATAATTACTTATTTTCTAATACATTAAGATCATAATTAAGCTCATTTCCTTACATCACACTTACATCATCATGCTTACATCATCATTACCTAATTATGACATCATAAATAATTCCAAATCTTATTTAACTATCTTTTCATATTAGTTAACGTAAGTTAAAACAATCATATGAAGCTTACTTATTTAATCATGTTAAGTGTTTCAATATTGAAAATATTAATTAATCACCGTTCAGTGGTTCCATTTAGGGGTTTCATCAAAATTTTTCATTTCAACTTCAAAGCATGAAACCTTTATCATTTCATATAATATCAATCATTAGCATAATTTTATATCATTTTCACACTAATGACATATAAAACAAGACATTTCAATCAATTTATGAATGCATAGTTGATGCTAAATTGAGGATGTGACAACTTAATCCCCCTAATTTAGGATTTCATCCTCGAAATCTAATCTTAGTTATCTAAGAACATTTGAGGATATTGTTGCCTAATAACAAACTCTCTTTTCCATGTTACCTCTTACCCTGTGTGATGATTCTATAACACCTTAATTAATGAATCTGTTTGTTCCTCAACTATTTCGTTTCACGTGCCAAAATCTTAATCGGTTCTTCATTATAGGATAAGTCTGATTTAATTTCAATATTCTCCACTGGAATGATATGTGAAGGGTACGATCTATATCTTGAAAGCATAGATACAGGAAAAATATTATGGATTTTATCCAACTCTGGTGGTAATGCTAATCGATATACCAATGGTCCGATTCTTTCTAACACCTCATATGAACCAATGAACCTTGGACTTAACTTTCCTTTTTGACCAAACCGTAAAATTCTCTTCCATTGAGACACTTTCAAAAATACTTTATCCCCAACATTGTACTCAATATCCTTATGTTTCAAATCAATATAGGATTTCTATCGATCAGAGGCTATTTTCAATCTCTCCTTGATCAATTTCACTTGATTCTCTGCTTATTGAACTAAATTAGGTCCAAACATCCGTCGTTCACCAATTTCATCCCAATGCAATGGTGTTTTGCAACGTCTACAATACAATGCTTCATAAGATGCCATTTGAATGCCAGATTGGAAACTATTGTTATAGGTGAATTCAATGAGAGGAATGTACATGTCCCAGCTTCCAACCCATTCTAACACACAAGCTCTTAACATATCCTCCAAAATTTAGATAATTTATTCCGATTGTCCGTCTATCCGAGGATGAAATGCAGTACTGAAATGCACTCTGGTACCTAGAGCTCATTGAAAACTTCCCCAACAATGAGAAGTAAACCTTGGATCTCTATAAAAAATAATGGATGATGGCACTCCATGAAGTCTAACTATCTCTTGAATGTACAATTTTGCCAATCGTTCTAGACTGTGATCCATACGAACATGTATGAAATGTGCCAATTTAGTCAATTTGTCAATAATTACCCATATAGCATCATGTTTAACCTGTGTTAAAGGTAATTTTGTGATAAAATCCATCGTTACTCTATCCTATTTCTACTCCAGAATAGATAAAGGTTACAATAATCCTGCAGGTACTTAGTGTTTAGCCTTAACTTACTGACACACTAAATATTTAGAATAAATTCTGTAATATCTCGTTTCATGCCTACCCACCAATAAGATAACTTTAAATCTCTATACATCTTAGTACCTCCTGGATGATAAGAATATAGGCTATTGTGAGCTTCATCCAGAATCTGTCGCTTCAATTCCTCATCAGCTGGAATGTAAATACAATCTTTATGCCTCAACAAACCTTCAAAATCCAAGGTGAAAGCCTTTTGATTGCCTGTTTGAATTTTCCCCAACTGTTTCTGATATTCTTCATCATTTTGAGCAACTTCCTTGATTCGTTTAGTCAATAATGGTTTCATCTGTAACTGTAATTCTGCTAGTATACAATTTGATTGCACTGTCAATAAGGCATTCAATCATCAAATCTCTTGTACTAACTTTAATGATGACTATTGTAACATGGTAAAAGTCTTCCAACTTAAAGCATCAACCACCAAATTAGCTTTTCCCAGACGATAATCAATAAGGCAATCATAATCTTTAATCAATTCAAGCTGTCACCTTTGCCTTAAGTTCAATTCCTTCTGTGTCCCTAAGTACTTCAAACTCTCATGATTTGCATAAATATAACACTATTCAGCATAAAGATAATGATGCCATATTTTCAATGCGAACACAATAACAGCCAATTCCAGATCATGAGTTGGATAATTTCGTTCATGTGGCTTAAGTTTTTGAGAAACATAATCAATCACTTTTCTTTCTTGCATAAGAACACATCCCAATCCATTTAGTGAAGCATCACTATACACCACATAATCTTTCCCTAGTGTAGGTAAAATTAGTACTGGTGCTTGAGTCAAACATTAATTTAATTCATCAAAGCTCTTCTGACACTTCTCTATCCATTTGAATGGAAAATCCTTCCAAAAAAGTGTAGCTAAAGGTATAGCAATCATAGAAAAACCCTTGATAAATCGCCTGTAGTATTCTGCTAAACCCAGGAAACTATTCACCTTAGTAACAAATTTAGGTGCTTTCCAATTTACAACAACTTCTATCTTGCTAGGATCAATGGTAATGCCCTCAGTTGAAATCACATGCCCCAAGAAACAAACTTGATTCAACCAGAATGAACATTTTGACAATTTTCCATATAACTGCTTCTCCCTCATTAGTTGTAACACCAGACACATATGTCTATCATGTTCTACTTGATCTCGAGAATAAATCAAGATATCATTAATAAATACTACAATGAACTGATCAAAATACTCCTTAAGAATTATGTTCATTAGAGCCATAAATGCTACCAATGCATTAGTCAACCCAAAAGGCATGACTAAGAATTCATAATGGTCGTATCTCATGCAAAATGCAGTTTTAGGAATGCTATTCTCCTTAACTCGTAATTGGTGATAACCAGATCTTAGTTCAATCTTAGAAAATACCATAGCTCCCTTTAATTGATCAAACAAGTCATCAATTCAGGGTAAAGGATAGCGATTCTTGATTGTCACCTTGTTTAGTTATCGATAGTCAATACACATGTGCATTATCCTATCCTTTTTCTTCATAAATAAGATAGGTGCTCCCCAAGGAGATACACTCGTTCAAATAAATACCTTATCTAGTAACTCTTGTAATTGCTCCTTTAGCTTCTTTAACTCTGTTGGAGCCATATGATAAGAAGGAATAAATATCAGCTCATTCCAGGTATAGTCTCTATCTCAAATTCAAATTCCATTATCGGAGGTAATCCTAGTAATTTATCTAGAAATACATTAGGAAAGTCACTTACAGTTGGAAACTCAGTCAACTTCAATCCCATCTTTTTATTATCAATAATATGTGCTAATACCGCTTCACATCCCTGTTTTAGCATCTTATGAGCAACAGTAGCTGAAATTAAATTATGGAAAATTGGTGGTCTAATCCCCTAAATATAAATAGATTGATACTTTGGATGTTGAAAAGAAATTATCTTCCTTTTACAATCCAGCATCGCTTGATATTTAGATAACCAATCCATACCTAGTATAAGATCATATTCAGTGAAGGGCATCTCAATTACATCGATAGAAAAGATTATCCCTTATAAAACCAGTGGACATTTGCAATAAATTCTATTTACCACAACATCTTTCCCTAATGGACTAGAGACTAACATATCTAAAATTCCCAGTGGAAATTACAATACGTGCTTATAGTGGTTTGACATTAACTCTTAGCCTACATCCACTTCTCCTATATCTCAACTTAGGGTTCCACTAAACTCAATCAATTACAATCAACACAGATTCCTCAATTAAATCCTAACCCCAGTGTTTTTAGGATCATACTTAAAACTTTACAATGATATTAGTCTCACAAACTCTCAATTACAATGTAATGCCCAAGCATTAACCATACACCAACTCAAAATAACAAAACCTAACTCTTAGGTTATGGGAATATAATAGAATGAGAATTTACCAAGTTGGAATTACAATACAATAAGTAAACTTACTTGTAAATGATGTAAAACACTTAAAGGAAGCTTGCACAAAGGAAACTAGCAGTTAGATACAAAGTATATTATGATATATCTGAAAGTAAATCGTTAAAAAGGGTTTAAAGGCTTTCTGGAAAGTCACATATGGCAGTACCAGACATGGTACACTTGTACCAACTTAAAAAGCCACTTTTGAGAATGAGAGGCAAATTAGGTATGATCATAAAACCCATTGGTACGCCTATACTAAAACATTTTTCCTGACAAGCAATTTTCTTGCGAGCAACCGTATGATCATACCACCTAATGGTACACCCGTACCAAAACAAGTTTACTGATAAACCAAATTCCTACGAGCAATGGTACACCCATATTAGCGACCCTAGTTATGTGACACTATTGTATGTGGAATGCTAGATGAATGATAGGATGTATACATACATGTATATGAATATGCATGATGAATGCTTATGATGCATGTTATATCGGTACAAGTATATGTATGTTTATGTGATTGATGGTTGTGGTTTGATGTTGGATACTTGATTGTATTGATTATGCATGCATATGTGAATATATGTGTATGATGTATGCATGTTATGATGGGAAGTGGAGGTAAATGCATGCGATCAGATGATAGGTAGGAAGAGAAGAAGTTTGATGTTGTTGATGTTTTAGAAGTGTTCATGATTGAGTTGTGGGTTTAGGTACCTTGAGAATGAGCTTAGAATGGGTTGTGGCTTGTAGGTTGGTTGTGGTACAGGCATACAGGTCATCGTACAGGCATACCAAGCATGAGAAATGAGTGGCATTAGGCTTCTGAAGACCATACGAGCGTACCAAAGGGTTGTCCAGTCATACTAGTGCTCGCAGGAAAATAGGTTTGTCAGGAAGAATGTGACGGTACGGGCATACCAAATGGGGTTGCAGGCATACCAATCCTCGCAGGAATCTAGCTTGTCAAGAGTTTTAGTTTGGTATAGGTGCACCAAATGTGGTACGGCCGTACGTGACTTAAGTTTGACTTTTCAACAAATAAGAACAAAGATTTTCCTTACTTTTCTTTCATCTTTCTCTTCCTTAAACCCTTAAAAATAACAAAGTTGGGGTTCCTAAGTACCTATAAGTTATGAGAGTTAGAAGATGGAGATTGTGATCATAGTAACGGGACTACGGGCATATGCTAGAAGTAGTATTGTTTCAAGTCTGTGCTAGTTTGTGCTAGTTATATTGTTTATTTCTTTTCTTGTCTTAGGACCTAAATAAGGTCCCAGGGAATAATGTGTCTTGTCCCTATGATTGGATATATCTTATGCCTGCTTATGATTAGGGTGGTACACGTATATGGGGTCTTTCAATATCGTGAATCATATATGCATAATCTTAGCATGCATCAAGAAGTATAAGGGGGTAAAGAAAATGGAAGAGAGAGATGTTATAGAGCTATATACTCTAAACCTACTAGGTCATACAGATGACGGATTTCCTTGAAGAATCATACAGTTTAATGCCCTCTCTATGCGAGATGAGTCTCGTGACCTACAGTTTAAAAAAAATGATGGGTTCACTGAACCATAAAGTTAAATGCCCTTTTTTGGGAGATGAGTACCGGTACCTACAGGGACCTAGTAGGGAAAGGATATGTGCACATCTATATAGGAAAAGAAGAGGGAATGAGGGAGAATGCATAGCATGAAGGCATTCTCATTTCATATGTTGTTAAAGGCAATGTATTCTTTGTAGTTCTTATAAGATGATGACGTATTATGATTGTATTATTGATTTTAAATGATTACTGAATGACTGTTGAATGGATAATGTGATGAAATGATGTTTAATGCCATTGGCTTGATTGTAATTACATATTTCATTAGCACCACTGAGTTTATGCTTAGTGTTTATTATTTGATGAACGTAGGTACTGAGCCTTCGGAAGTGCGACCTAAGGAGTGACCTTTAGCGTCAGTAGAGAACTTCTCATTCTCAAAGTGGTATTGGACTTTTAAGGCATACCCCCACTAGTTTGTTATTGTAGTTCCATTGATCATAGAAGTAGTAGTTGTTACTGTATTTTTAGTGGTGATACTTGTAACTGGTATTGTAATTATGTAAATTATTGAGAACTCTAATGTATGACTCTGATCATATATATATAATAAACTGAGATGTTTGCCAATCTAAATTATATAAATGAATGACTGAATATCTAGGTTATGATAAGTAATATTAACAAATGCCACGCTGCATTCCGAATCACCATTAAATATAAGAATATGTACCCATATGAATTAAAATAGGTCATATAGACGATGTATCCCTTGTAGTATGAGTAACAATTTTTTTTATGGGAAATTGATATTGATACTATGGGTGCATGTTACTCTAGGTATGGGTTGGGCATGACATGTTATAATGGTATCAGAGCTATGGTTTAGCTCGCAGAGTTATGGTCTAGCTCCACATGTAACTTGTCTCTATGTTAAGACTACTGCCTATGATTAATAAGCTACAAACGGGGAGTTTATGAGTCCTTACCACTGCTAACTTATATGATTTATATTTATATGTCACAGATTAGGTTTAATAACAGACCGAGCCATTATTATCAATGAGGAAGGATAGCGTAACTTGAATCCCCAAGTGAGTGCATCTGATACAAGGGACAGAGTTGAGAGGCAATCGAGACAGGAAGGACAGGGGGAACCCAGTGAGACAACACCTCAAGTTGAGAGGGTAGATGCTTCAGCTGTAGATCCTATGGCAACTCAGTTTGCCCAGTTCCTTCGGTATTTACAGACACAAGGTCAAGCTTTACCTGTTAGTCCAGCTCCACCTCTAATAGTACCTAGAGAGGAGTATAAGATGGACTTTAAGAAGTTGAGATCTTATGGGGCCACATATTTTGTTGGGACTACTGATCCGTACGTTGCAGAGATGTGACTAGAACAACACAGAGGGTGTTACACTAGTTAAAGTTCCCTGAGACAGCTAAGTTTGAATACACCATCTCTTTGTTGCAAGATGATGCCTACGAATGGTGGAAGACCATTCCTCAAAGTATGGCAGATCCTCCCATACTGACATGGGATGACTTCTAGAAAGAGTTCTTTTAGAAATATGTGCCTGCTGCCTACACCGATTAGAAGTTACATGAGTTCCTCAATCTAAAGTAGGGGAATATATCAATGGCAGAGTATGAAAGGGAGTTTATACAGTTAGCTTACTATACAACCAACATCTTGACTTCTAATTGAGAGAGATGTAAAAGATTTGAACAAGGATTGAACCTGCGGATTAGGGCATTGGTTTAGGGTTTTAATTATGAAGATTTCTCAGCATTGATGGCTAATACAGTGAACTAAGAGCGTACTATGCAAGAGGAGAGTGCCCGTTCTGAACTTTTGAGGAGACCGTTTAAAGGGTCGAGTTCTTCATCAGGATTCTAGAAGAGGGGCAAGTTCAGAGGTTCATTTCCTTCATGATCAGTTGATGTCAGACTGTCACCACCTCAATAATCATAAAGTGGGAGGTCTACATTCCACAGTGGTAGTTCTAGTACCGGATTGGGTTTATGTTGTACCTGTGGATGAGTACATCATGGGGCTTACCGGATGGGCACAGATTTATACTATTGATGTGGTAGAGCCAGTCATTATGCCAGAGAGTGTCTTGCACGGTATGATATGCTGGTGTATACTATTTTAGAAGGTGGATCCTACCAGCAAAGTCTGATGACTAGATCTGGGAGGTTCCTAGAGTTTAGAGAAAGGTAGAGGTAGAGGGAGAGGCCATAATAGAGGAGGTCATGGCAACAGTCAAGGGTCCATGAATCAGACTATTGGGGCTCCTGCCAAAGTATATAATTTGGTGCAACGGGATGATCAACATGCCTTTGATGTGGCGATTGGTAATGTTCTTATTTCTAATCATGATGCGTTGGTCTTATTTGATCCAGTTTCCTTGCACTCTTACATTAACGCAGGATTCACAAATTTACTTGATATTATATGTGAGGGGTTAGACTATGAGATAGTTGTGTCAAGTCCACTAGGAAGGGATGTGATAGTCAACAGAGTTTATAGACAGTATCCCTTGATTATTCATGGTGTTTGTTTTCTATCTGACCAGGTGGAAATGCCTTTCTGGGAATATGATATTATATTGGGGATGGATTGGTTAGCATGGTATAGAGTGGTAATGGATTGTCAACAGAAGATAGTGACTCTTCAACATTCAGGGCACTCCACAGTAGTGATAAGGCATAATGTGCCGTCAGTGATCGCTAGATTGATTTTAACTATGACAGCATAGAAGTTATTATTACAGGATTGTGATACAATGCTAGCACATGTGATAGATGTGAGATAGAAGGGATTACAGTTAGTAGAGATTCCGACAGTGTGTGACTTTTCAAATGTGTTTTCGGAGGAATTTTCAGAGTTACCACTGGAAAGATAAGTGGAATTTTAGATAGAGGTGTTACCAGGTATTGAGCCAATTTCCATGACACCGTATCACATGGTGCCACTGGAATTGAAAGAGTTAAAGATACAATTACAGGAATTGCTAGATAAGGGTTTCATTAGATTGAGTGTTTTACCCTGGGGTGCACTTATGTTGTTTATGAAGAAGAAGGATGGTACGATGAGAATGTGTATCGACTACAGACAGTTGAACAAGGTGACGATCAAGAATAGATATCCCTTACCATGAATTGATGACTTGTTTGATCAGTTGAAAGATACCGCTGTATTCTCAAAGATTGATTTGAGATCGGGCTATCATCAGCTTTGGGTCAAAGAGGGTAGCATAGCAAAAACAGCTTTCAGAACTCGCTATGGGCAATATGAGTTCCTAGTGATACCGTTTGGGTCGATAAATGCACCTAAAACATTATGGCACTGATGAATATGGGTTTTATGGATTCTCTAGATTAGTTTATTATGGTGTTCATCAATGATATTTTAGTGTATTCGAAAACTCCAGAGGATCATGATAGGCACGTGAGATTGGTATTATAACAATTACGGGAGAAACAACTATACGGGAAATTATCCAAATGTGACTTCTGGTTAGAGCAAGTGGTATTTCTGGGGCATGTAATTTCAGCTAATGGGATTAAAGTAGACCCGAGCAAGGTGGAATCTATGCTTAATTAACTAAATCCATGGAATGTTAGTGACGTTCACAGTTTCCTGGGGTTAGCCGAGTATTGTAGGAGATTTATGAAAGGCTTTTCAATGATTGCTATGCCATTGATGATGCTACTACGGAAGGATATTCCTTTTGTTTGGATGAATGAATGCCAAAGGAGTTTTAACAGATTGAAGGAATGTTTGACTCAAGCTCCAGTTTTAGCTTTGCCCACGCCAGGTAGAGAATTGATGATCTATAGTGATGCTTCACTTAATGGTTTGGGGTGTGTTCTTATGCAAGATTGGAAGGTGATTGCTTATGCTTTAAGACAGTTGAAGCCACATGAGAAGAACTACCCTACACATGATTTAGAATTAGCAGCTATCGTCTTTACGTTGAAGATTTGGCAATATTACTTATACGGGGAGTTATGTTACCTGTACAAAGATCACAAGAGTTTAAAACATCTGGATATATAGAGGAAGTTAAATTTGAGACAGCGATGCTGGCTTGAGTTGATCAAGGATTATGACTGTGTGATTGATTATCACCCAGGGAAAGCTAATTCAGTAACGGATGCCTTGAGCCACAAGATGATTGCTGGGTTGAAATAGTCACTGTTAATGTTGGTACAGGAGATATGATAGTTACATTCTTCATTGATGATGCAATCTGACTATATTCTGGCACAGTTGCAGTTGTAAGTGAAACCGATATTGATAGAATAGATTCAAAGAAGCCCGGTAAGGGATGGGGAATATCAGAAGCAGTTACAGAAATTTTGGATGAGTAAAACTACGCTATTTACCATGGATGAGCATGGTAACTTAAAGCATGGGACACGATTGTACATTCCTACAGATAATGAGCTTAAAAAGCAGATTTTAGAAGAAGCTCATAGTTTGGCATATTCATATCACCCCGGAAGTATGAAGATGTTCAGAGATTTGAAATAACATTACTGGTGGGTTGGTATGAAGAATGATATAGTAGATTATGTTGCTAAGTGTTTGATATGTCAACGGGTTAAAGAGGAACATCAAGTACCAGTAAGGTTACTTAGTCCATTACCAATACCAGAATGAAAATGGGATCGTATCACAATGGATTTTGTCACAGGGTTATTGATGTTACAAGCTAAGCCTGATGCCGTATAGGTAATAGTGGACAGGTTGATGAAGATAGCTCACTTCTTACCTATACGTATGGATTATAGCTTGGAGGGATTAGCATGATTGTATATAGATGAGGTTGTTTGGTTACATGGGATTCCATCCTCTATTATATCAGACAAAGACCCACGATTTACATCACAATTTTGGAGTACTTTCTAGAGAACTTTTGGTACTAGAATGTATTTTAGTACTACTTTTCACCCTTAGACCGATGGCCAGTCAGAAAGAGTGATACAGATTCTAGAGGTTATGTTACGTGCATGTATTTTAGAATAGGAAGCTAACTGGGATAGATACCTACCTTTGATTGAGTTTGCCTATAATAACAATTATTAGTCAAGTATACAGATGGCTCCATGTGAGGTATTATATGGTAGAAGATGTAGGACACCTTTACATTGGAACGAAGTTGGTGAACAGAGAGTAATTGGTCTTGAACTTAAACAGCAAGCTGAGGACCAGATACAGATGATTAAGACTAAGTTGAAAGCAGTATCTGATAGACATAAGTCCTATGTGGATTTGAAGAGGTCAGACATAGAGTACAACATCAGAGATAAAGTGTTTCTCAAAGTGTCTCCATGGAAAAAGATTATAAGATTCGGTCGAAAGGGTAAGTTGAGTCCTCTTTACATTAGGCCGTATGAGGTATTGGAAAGAATAGGATCGTTGGCCTACAAACTAGCTTTACCACCAGAATTGGATTAGATTCATAATGTATTTCATGTCTCCATGTTGAGGAGGTACAGATCAGATCCATCTTATGTGCTACCAGTGGAAGCAATTGAGATCCAGTCGGATTTATCTTACAGTGAAGAGCCGATTCAAATTTTGGCTAGAGAGATGAAGCAGTTAAGGAATAAATAGATACCTTTGGTCAAGTTCTTGTGGAACCATCATACGGGATAAGAGGCTACCTAGGAGAGATAGTTAGTTATGAGGGAACAATATCCTCACTTTTTCCCTATTAGTCTAGGTTAGAATTTCAAAACAAAATTTCTTTTTAGGGGGAGAGTGTCACACCCCCGACCCAACTCAAGGGGATGCGACAAGCTCCCGTAGCATAACCGTCGCCCACCCGTCTCAGGCAAACAACGACTACACCACAAGGGAAGCTAAACCTGCTAATGCTCGTATAAGAAATCCATAAGAATAA
>CANYBF010210503.1:0-20367 GCA_948192965.1 Dalechampia spathulata | reverse complement strand
ACCTTTTTTAAAAAATAATAATAAAAAAATAGTTTATATATATATATATATATATATATATATATATATATATATATATATATATATATATATATATATGTATGTATTATAAATATTATTTTCTTTCGATTAAAAAAATTAGATTTTAATAATATATAGTTATAATAAATTCATATAAATAAAAAAAAGTACTTGCGATAAAACTGGGCGATGAAGATTTTGGTGTAAAAAACTTTTCATATTCTCGATTTGGTGTGTCAGTAGAAAAAATTCTCATTTTGGTGTTTTTATACAAAAGTCAAAATACATAAACTAAGTATTTTGTTTTCTAGCCTAGTATTTAGATAATTTCAAGCTTTTCTTCTTACAATATTTTATTTTATGCAAATAAGTCCAAAATAGCTTTTTCTTTCCAAAAAATTAAAAATCCAAAAATAAAGAAATATTTCTGGAATAGTTTTCTCATAATTAAAATTTGTGAAAGCAAATTTTAATAGGTATTCATACTGAATCCTCATATTCTAGTAATCTATCTAGATTAACATCATTCATAAATGTTCAAAACGAAGTTAATCAATTCTTGGAGAAATTTCATTCGTTAGGATCTATAGGTGATTCACCAGAACAAAGAAATGCTTTGGCAAGAAAAATAGGAAAATTGGTGAATGAGAGGTTAGATGTAATTGAAAGAGAAAAATTTTTGAAAAATCCAAAAGGAACTTTAACTGAAAAAGAAATCTTGAAATTAAGAAAAGAAAAGGTAGTTCCTTTCATTGCAGATCCAAAAATCAAAGCAGCCAACATGGACAATAGTAATTTAGCTCAAGATCTTAGAAAATCTTTAGGATTGATAGAAGAAGCCCCTTTGCACATAGATGATCGAACGTTCAATGAGCTTCTATCTACAAAGAAAGCTTTTTACAAGCCTAATTATCCCCATAGAACTAATGAAGAATTCATACCTCGAGATAACCCGCTTAGGCCTGTAATAAGCCCAGCAGCCTTTCTGAACCTTGATTGTGAAAAACATGCTTCTGAAAGAATTGACGAATGGATCACCATGATTAAATTCACAATTAAGTCAGGATCGTATAGTCTGGCAGGTGCATACGAATTGTGTAAAGCTACAATGGTAGGAAATGCACAGAAGTATTGGGATTCTTTAATAGCACACACCACCATTAGGGAAGAAATAGAAAAAGAGGTAATAACAGATGGAGTGTTAGCTATTGTGATAGATGCGTTAAAAAGAGAATTTTGTGGTTTTTCTTTATCTACAGAATCTTTGGAGAAAGAACAATCTTTGGCAGCATTAATAAAATTACAAATTTGTGATATGTGCTTTTTTGATAATTTTGCTTGTGAATTTCAAAAATATTATTACAATCTTGATATAGTGTCACAGAATTCCATGTCAGAATTGTTTTTTGCGAAGTTACCAGAACCCTGGCCTGAAGTTGCGAAAACTGCTTTCAAGTTACTTTTAAATGAAGGTAACCTAGTAGATGGTCTAGGGGGACGAATAGAAGCAGTAAGATATGCCATGGGAAAGGCATGTACTGAACTCCAAGTAAGATAAGATGCAAAGCGTCTTCCTTACTTAAATAGGAGTTATTGTTCTCAGATTGAGTATGTTCTTGGTAGATACGGATGTTCTTCAAGAACGGAACAAAAATCTAGAACAGGATATTCTTCTAAGAAAAAATTCAAAGGATATAAGAAGAGAAGAATATCGAAAAAAGATAGAGAGGTTAGAAAAAGTTTTAATAAACCTTCTAGGTTTATTAAAAGACGAACCAACCTAAAGGACAAAGAAAGAATAGAAGCCTTCAAGAAAAAACATGGAAGAGAACCTAAATGTCCTAAAGGAAAACCTCTGAGCAACTGTAATTGTTGTTGGATATGGGGTGCAAAGAATCACAAAGCTGACACATGCCCACATAAAAATAAAAGGAAAGAGAATCTCCGAAGGATATTCTTTGAAGATGAGAGTCTTGTGTATGAACCAATAGACGAAGAAGATTTGTCTGACTTAGACTCTAAGATAGATTCAATCTATGAGGTATTATCAGAATTTGAAACTGATAATGACGAACCTGATATATGGCAAAACCAAATCTTCATGATGAATACTGAAGAAAGTGCCATGACTGAAGAACTAATCCCGGTGGATAATGTTCTGGTACATGAAGAATCTTTTCAGTACGAAGATCCATCTAGAAATTGTTTAGAATGGAAATTGC
The DNA here is from genome assembly GCA_948192965.1 of Dalechampia spathulata. Classification (NCBI taxonomy): domain Eukaryota; kingdom Viridiplantae; phylum Streptophyta; class Magnoliopsida; order Malpighiales; family Euphorbiaceae; genus Dalechampia; species Dalechampia spathulata. The sequence goes on along the minus strand of CANYBF010210503.1, from coordinate 18,124 downwards.
CTAAGGTACATATCAATGCTATTTATAGCAAGTCTAGATTCAATTTCCAATCAGTAGTAGATATCTCCCACAGTGAGTTAACAGCTCAGGTTTCTAGCACAGAATTAGAAACATTGGATATTCCTCTCATCAATCTTGCAAAAATCAAAGAAATGACCAATAAGGCAAAAGGGGAATATAAGTTCATCCATATAGGACTAGTTCAAGTAGGTCTAGTTCCATTGTTCAATCTCCCAGCAGATAGTCCAGTAATAGCAGCCATTCTAGATAAAAGATGGAAAACATTCAAAGATCAATTGATCTCAGGAGTACTGACCAATCTTGTAAATGGTACTGTCTGGTTTCAAAGTCATCCAAACTATCTTATGGCCTTGAACGATAAAACATTGGGAAATTCTTTGGCTTTAAGAATGAAGTCAAGTGGGATGAATCGAATGAATTCCCAGGCCAAGTATTTGGCGTATCACACTAGGATTATTTTTCACCTGATCAATTCTACTAATCCTGGAGTGAAAAATATGACAAGAATAATAGAACTGTTTGAGGAAGGTTCAGACAATTACAAACAGTTTCATAGGAAAGAAATTAATCCGGTCAAACTAAGTTGGCCCAAAAGTTGGGTATTAACTGAACCATCTGAAACATCCCGATTTATAGGATCTTCTTAAATTTCTCAAAAGGGTAAAAATATTATCCTTAGTTTAGAATAGCCTACGAGAGGTTTTACCATCTCTGATCCTCAATTGAGAAGTCACATAACTAGAAGTCCTTCCTTTAGATCTGACTTTCACAGTTTGTCACATCACCAAACTCCAAGAAGGTCAATTGACATACCTTAGAGAATCCTTTCTGATTCAGAATCAGTCGAAAGTCATGAAGAGCCTTTGATATGAAGAACTCGGCCCACTCTAGATAGAACTTCAAACATTCAAGAAGAGGATGGTCAATCATCAACTGCTCGGAAAATAATAAGATACAAAGACCTAAGTATTCCTATATTTGCCGACGATGATGAAAATCAAGAACACCTGAGAGCTATGAGATACATCCCTATCATTCCTGAAGTTGTACAAGAAATACAGAAGATTTCTCAATAATGTTCTATTCCTTTCAAGGAGGTTTGGAAACTGGTCTCTGATAAACCAGTGGCATCACAAAAACTCTTTAGTCTAGAGGAAACAAACTTAAGTACATATATTGAAGTGACATTCAAATTTCTTGGCTATTATGAGTACTCTCTAGATGTGTTGATCGATACAGGAGCAACTATCAGTAATACCAAACCCAATGCATTACCTAAGGACTGGTGGCAGCCATTGGAGGACCCTATGGTTCTTAAAATAGCAGGTGGTGAGGTAAATGTTATTACCCATTATGCAACAAATGTTCTTATTACATTAGGAGATACTCCATTCACCATTGCTAAACTCCTAGCTTTCCCAGACTTAGATGCTGATCTTGTTTTAAGAAATGCCTTTTTAAAACAACATTGCCCCTTTGTTCAAAACAAAACTTCGATCGCTCTTTCCACTGTTCAAATTCCCATCTTAGTTACTCCAAAACTTAAACTTAAGTTTGGTTTTTACCCTGTCCAAATCTCTGTCCACTGTGGTTCCCTTCCTTATGAACCCGCATTCAGAGTGCTAGCCCAGCGTGGTGCCTCATGGATAGACCAATTATTTCACCCATAAAAAGGGCCCAATGATACCACTTGGTATGAAAAATTGTGTACTGAGACACAAGGTATAATAGAAAAACCTATTATATGTAGCATACAGTTAACTGGAACAAAATGGGACAAGTTCTTAGTTAAGCTTGCTGATAACTTTAGTGAAGATCTATTAAAGTTATGGGTTTTAAATGGTATTAAGGCCAAATTAGAACTAAAAGGTCCAAACACTATCATTAGAGCAAAAAATATCACTTATTCTGGAGAAATGATAGAAGAGTTCGATAAGCAAATTCCTAAATTGCTTGATAAAGGCTTGATTAGAGATAGTATTAGCCCTCATTCTAGCCCAGCCTTTATGGTAATAAATCATGCAGAATAAGTAAAAGGAAAAGCAAGAATGGTCATTGATTACTGCCAGGTAAACAATGCTACAAAAGATGACGGATACAAAATTTCAATAGCAGGAGATGTAATAGACAGGTTAAGTCTCAAACAGCCTTCCATTTTTTCTAAATTTGACTTAAAAAGTGGTTATTGGCAGGTTAAGATGGAAGAAATATCAATACCATTAACTGCATTCAATGCTCCTCAGGGTATGTATGAATGGATGGTCATGCCATTCGGTTTGAAGAATGCTCCTGGCATTTTTCAAAGAAAAATGGATAATGCTTTCAAAGCATTAAAACAATTCTGTGTGGTTTACATAGATGATGTGCTAGTCTTTAGCAATAATGAATCAGAGCATATGAGTCATTTAGAATAAGGGACTGATATCTTCAAAAAGGAAGGTATGATTCTATCTGAAAGGAAAATAGAATGGTTCAAGGAACACATAAAGTTCTTAGGAATAGAAATAGCTAAAGGGAAAGTATGGCTACAAGCCCATATCTCTGAAAAAATAGCTATGTTTCCTGATGAATTGGAGGATAGGAAGCAAGTACAAAGATTTTGTAGTCTTGCTAACTATGCTCGACAGTTTGTCAAAAATCTATCCAAATACCTAGGAAGAATTTCCAAGAAAACTTTTGATAATAATCCTTGGTATTGGAATGAAGATGACACACAAGCTGTGAAGCAAGTAAAAGAAAAAATGAGAAATTTTCCTTGTTTAAACTTTTCCTTCAGATACAGATGAATTAGTTTTAGAAACAGATGCTTTAGAAGATAGTTGGGGAGCAGTCCTCAAAATAAAAAGTCGTAAACCTGAGCCCATCTGTAAGTATTGGTCTGGAACGTTCAAAGGTTCAGAGGTAAATTATCCAATTCATGAAAAAGAAACTCTGGCTGTAAAGAATAGTATGAAAGCTTTTTATATTTTCTTGGCACCTAAGAAATTTGTGCTTAGAACTGATTCTCAGTATGTCAAAAGGTTTATGCATTTAAACTTCAAAGAAACTAGGCAAACTCGTTTGTTAAGATTACAAGAATGGTTTAGTTATTACAAGTTTAATATTGAATATATCCCATCAAATAAAAATGTAATAGCTAACTCTCTTTCTCGTGAACTTGCAGATATAAAGGATGGATCCTGTTGCCAGAAACAAAATATGCTGGATCTGCAAGAAGCAGGGGCATATCCAAAAGGATTGTCCGAAATAAGAGAAAGACAGTGGAGAGCGAAAGCTCGAGCCCCGAAAGGGCTGGCAAGAAAGCAAAGATGGTGGCTTACAGTCTTTGCTGGTCTTGTAACCAAAGAGGGCATTGGTGAACCGAATGTCCAAAGAAGCCTACAACGACGAGTTCTAAAAAATTGGCAAAAGTGTTCAAAGCCTATGATCATTTCATAGAGGTTGATTCTCGAAGAAGAAAAGAGTTATCCTCAATTCAGAAGGATAAACTCTCAAAGGGAAAAGAAATTATCCCTAATGACGATGGTCACGAGTTGGAAAGTGGAGATCCCACTAAGCCAGAATCCAATGATAATGGCGAATCTGCAGAAGAAGCTTTCTCAGATAATCTTCTGGATGAGGAGAAACCTCACAATGATAAAGATGAAGTCATTAGCTTGCTCGGTGAACCAAGTGGAAAATTTGACTACACAGTGAAGTTCAAAAAACCTTCAATGCCAGTACACCCTTAGAAAAAATAGAGCCTTCAAGATGGAAGGACGAACATGGTAAAGAATGGGATGAGCCCATTGAGATTAAGGCCCCAGCCTTAGAATCTGAATCCAAGAAGGATGATGCCCAATAAGCATGGGTCAAAAATAGCAAAAGACTTTCAAAAGAAGGTTTTTGGTTATATGACCAAGCCAAGAGATATGTCTCCAAGGTAGAATTCTGGTCTGAATATGGAATTCCCCAGATGCACATTAATCATCTAGGAAAATCCATAGACAAATTGGCTAATCATATAATGAGGCTTGAAAGAGAACTGAATCTTGTCACCAGAGGAGAAGAAGAGTTGATGAACAAAGTGGAAAAAAGAAAGCAGATACTAAGAGCAATGAGCCAATATCTTCCTACAGAACTCCAAGAGAAGATACAGAAAGAAGTAGTTGATTTCGTTAATAGAATGTTTGAAGCAGCCACAGAGCTATACCCATACATCCATGTTTATTTAGACGGATGGGTAGAACTAAGAGTGGAAGAAGCTATGGCAGTGAAATGTTTACCGCTGGTAGATATGGGACTAGTTGATGTACTAGAAATCAATCTAGAGCAAACAGAATAGCTGCCCGGCATAGTAAGGACTGCGATCAAAAGGATGGCAACCAGAAAAGGAAAAGCTACTTGCACCATAACCAGTACAGTCATGGAGTATGAAGAAGATGGAACCCCTATCTATCCATATCAAATTTAGGAAATTGAAGCAATTCCTGGAGAGTCGCTGACAAAACCTCAAGAAATCAACAAAGAGCAAGTATGGAAAGCCTATCAGGAAAACAAGTCGTTCAACAAAGCAAAGGCCATAGAGTTGTTCAAAGAAAAGATCACAACTTTGTCACGTGATTGGGATTATTTAATTCTGAGAGATGAACGAATCTTAGTTATAATCCATCAAGATGAAGTCCCGATTCAGCAATTAAAAACATATAAGTGGAGTGACGAACAATTCGAACAAGGAAGAAAGCGTGCTATAGAATTAAGGTATTTCTTCTCAGATTTACATAGCAACCTTAAATTCAAAAGCCAGACATTTGAGCTCTGGAAAAAGCTTTATCAAAAGAAGGAACGACATCTGGAGGAAGAACTATTAGGAGGAATACAAAATGACTCCAGTGAAGACGAAGATGACCCTGAAGAAGATCCAAACTGGATAGATATCCAAGAAGCTAATCAAGAAGCTTTCTAAAAGGATAAGATAAGGAATCTTATCAAATATGTAAAGCTGGATAAAACAGCCTATGGACACCAGCTGTTAAGTGCTTTTTATTTGTCATGTTGTGTGCATTATTGAGATTTCTGATAAAGGAATCTGGTCCCAGTAGTGAGTCACGAGTCTGTAAAGAACGTCCCAAACCAAAGTTGGTTTGTCCTTTAACTTTTGTAAAAGATAAAGAGGAATCTCCTTTTTATCTTATCGTTTGAGTGGCTTACTTTTGAGCTGGCAAACGGCACTAGAGGCACCAGCACTTGTGTTATAAATACCTCTTCAGATTTCTGAAGAAGGGGGAGAGAAAAATAAAACTCAAGAAAATTCCTATAAAGCTTGTTCTTCAAATCTTAATGGTCTCATCCATTATCGAAAAATTTTCAACGAGCTTATGTTTATTAGATCTCACAAATCTCAGAAAAGTTAGAGATCTAAGAATAGATTTAGTTCAAACAGGAAACTTTGTACACGACCAGCATTGGGAAAATCACAATCAATATTGTGATTGTAGAGAAGCACAGCGTACCTTAGAACTGATCCAACGTATTATTCAGTTTCTTGACAAAATTCTCTCCTCTACACCTCAACAAGTTTCTTCAAGACGGTCTGAATTAGAGGGAGTGCCAGTAAGACCTCAAAGAGAAGGCAATCAAAGCACAGAAGATCCTTCAACTCATCGCCGGTGACGGGCAGGAAGAAACAAGACTGCGGAAGCAAAGTGGACCCAATCAAGCCTGAGGTATATTAAAATAGTTTATGTTTGTGAAAACTTCTTATGACAAAAGAAGTAAGAGATTGATAGAAATCCATCGTGTATGTGTTAAAAGTATACTTGTGTTATTAGCTTTATGTCTAAAAGTTGTCCACATCCTGATTGTTTTCATTTAGATCATGGTACAGATAAAATTCCAGTAATAGGATTGTTAAACTCTGTTATAGATAATATTAATTTAGTAAAATTAGAATTGGAAAATATAAATGAAAAAATAGAAGTGTTTGTTAAGCAACTAGAAGAAGTGTCTTTAGCTCAAAAGGAATTCGAAAAATATTTTATTGAGAATAAATCTCCTCTAGGGTTTGTTGCTAGTACTAGATATTTTAATGAGTATAAAAAATTAGAGGAAATCAGGAATAATAGGATTTAAGTAAATTAAATTTTAGAGTAGTTCTTATTTTCCGCTTTAAGTAAGAGCAGACTCGCAAAGAGTGATATCAGAGCCTTGTTAAAGGTTTGTTAGACTACTTAGACCATATAATTAAGTTTTGTGGTGAAGGAATAAATATTAAAAGTATAGGGCAAGATTTAGAATAATAAAAATATAGTTTGTTTTTATTAGGCACTTAGTCAAAGTGGTCCATAGTAGAAACACCCTAAATTAGGAATTATTTCCAAAAGTACACTAATACTAGAATAAAAAGTTTTTCCTGCATTTAATAGAGAAATCACCCCCATAAACTCCTACGTATCTTTAACAATGTCTCCAAATTTCTAAACATTCTTGACAATCCAAAGTGCACATCAATCTCTCGTTTCAACTCAGCAGTAACAATGACCATGGATTTGATGATGATTTTCTAACTATGTATGGTAATCCAGGGCATTTTACCTATTTATTGAAAAAAAATGAAAAATTATTGATTTAAGGTAAAAGCAAAAAAATTTCTGGTCTTGAGATAAATTGTAGCTTGGCCGCCAGCGAGATGAGATGGCAGCAGAAAGCAAACGTGGCAAGGAGTTGGCAGTGAGGATGATTGTGGCCGCTGGTTATACCAGCGGACAGAATGAAAATTTTGCCACCTACTCCTGACAACCCTCTTCATCCTAACCCCCCCAAACGTCACCTACTCCTGACAACCCTCTTCATCCTAACCCCTCCAAACGTCTGCAACCCTACTCGCCTACCCATATTGCCCTTTTAAATTATTATATTTATTATTTAATAAAATAATTATTATATTATATTATAATAAATTATATAATGATTTAGTAATTATTAGAGGAATAATTTAATAATTATTATTTAATAAATATAAATAATTTATTGTATAATTTAATAATTATTATTTTGATTTAGTAATATTATTAAAAAATAGTATAACTATAATGTTAAATTAATGAATAATTGTTAAATTAAATTTATTAAATTTATTGATAATAATAATTATAATAAAAGTATTGTTTGAATAAAATATTACTCATTGTAATAATATTAATATTAATTATAATTAATATTAACATGAACTAATAATAGGAAAAAATTAATTATTATTACTTATATTATTATAGTATAGAATAAGATTTTAATATTATAATAATACATGTAATATTATAATATTATAATAAAATAATTATATAATATTCTAAGAATAATAATATAATAATCAAAGGAATAATAATAAAATTTGTTATTAAAATTATAATAAAATAAAAAATATTATTATTATTGTTATTATGAATGAAAATAATTATTATAATTTATGTAATTTTCATATATATTCATACATATCATAAAAATACAATTACTCATACTACATAAATCATAATAATTATTTTCATTCATAATAATAACAATAATAATATTTTTATTTTATTATAATTTTAATAATAAATTTTATTATTATTCCTTTGATTATTATATTATTATTCCTTACAATATTATATTCTTATTTTATTATAATATCATGTATATTATTATAATGTTAAAATCTTATTCTATACTATAATAATATTAGTAATAATAATTATTTTTTTCTTATTATTACTTCATGTTAATATTAATTATAATTAATATTAATATTATTACATTGAGTAATATTTTATTCAAACAATATTTTTATTATAATTATTATTATCAATAAATTTAATTTAACAATTATTCATTTATAAATTCAATAATTTTTTCATAATAATTACTAAATCATTATATAATTTATTATAATATAATATAATAATTATTTTATTAAATAATAAATCTAATAATTTAAATGGGAAATATGAGGGGGTAGGGCGTAGGGGGTAGGGATGCAGACGTGGTGTGGGGGGGCCCTTTTGGTTCCTTTTGGTTTCAATTTATATAGTTAGTGCATGGATTTTGTCAGAAACTGTTTGGCAGGAAAGATATATGCATAGACTTGAGTTTACTGTTTTGCTGAGTTGTTGTATAGAGTGAGAAATAGATGGTTGCTGTCGTATAATCCAAGAAAACATGAATGTGCTGGATATTGATCAGTGGTTGAAGGAAGCAGCCCAAGTAGGAAATATTGATGATTTGTATGATATAATCAAGCAGGATAAGGATGTTTTTGAACGCATTGATAACAAAGCTTTTGTTCATACTTCTTTGCATATAGCTGCATCGGCAGGACATATTGATTTTGTGATGGAGATGGCCAACTTGAAGCCATCTTTCACCAGGAAATTGAATCAGGACGGCTTTAGCCCTATGCACCTCGCTTTGCTGAATGGCCAAGATCTCATAGTGCTTTGGCTACTCGACATGGATGAAACCCTCCTCCGTGTCAAAGGAAGAGGGTGTGTGACTCCATTGCATCAAGCTAGCCAGCAAGGAAAGGTAGATATTTTATGTGAATTCTATTAAGGTTGCCCTGAATCCATCAAAGATGTCACCTTCCGAGGTGACAGAGCCCTTCATATTGCAGTAAAGAACAAGGAAACTGAAGCGCTTCAGGTCCTGATGAGATGGGTTCATACTTGTTGATTCACAGATGCCGAGATTTAGGAGAGAAAACTCCTGGATTCGAAGAACAAGGAAGGTGATACTGCATTGCATTGCTGCTGCTACCAATCAGCGCCAGGTAGATTCGTATTCCAGGTTTGTTTAATCCACTCTATTTTAATTCCTTTTCCTGAATTAATTAACCCATTGTTGAATAGTAAAGCGATTAATCGAAGCATTTGTTTTACCGACATAAAGAATTCGAATGACCTGTGACGGCTATCGACATTCTAAGAGACCAAGCACAATTTCACGACAAAGAGCTAAAAGAAATGCAACGGTTTCCACCGCCAGGATATCGCACAGCCACAGGTCGTGCAGTAAATATAAAGGAAAAGATTCATTTTCCTGAAAAATGTATGATAAGCGCAGCTCGTCAGAAAAACAAAATACCAGTAGAAAAGCGCAATGCACAACTCGTAGTTGACACTCTGATAGCAACAATCACATACCAGGCAGCATTGAGCCCTCCTGGCGGGGTTTGGCAAGGTACTCCTGACATTATTTGGAATCTGCCAATTCTTCGTTTTGATAACTCTACCACTAGTTCTGAAACAAGTCCACCGCGCTTTGCGGGATCCAGCATCATGAACGCACGCATCTTTTCGCTATTCTGGTTGGCCAATACTACTGTTTCTGTGCTTACAGTCATAAGAATGATGAGACTTGGGGTTCCTACAAATCCATTGTCCATATTTTAACGAACTGGGTTCTTGCTTTTTTCTTGTTACTCCTTCTCAATGGCAATGATATCGCCCACCAAAGTTTGGTCCAACGTAAACTTGGTTCTCTATTTCTGCGTGACATCACCGTTTCTTCTGATCAGTGTGCTCCGGCATTTTTTCGGCGGTCGTGGTGCTCTGGGACGAGGCAGCGTAAAAGACAACGCCAGATTATACATGAAAGAAAAGAATGGTGGTGTTGAAGTGCATGAATGTTTTTCAGGTTTTCAGACAAAATGTTAAAATTTTCGTTGTTGGGTTGCAAAATGTAATACAGGCATAACGCCCTCTTTCTTTGACATGGCTGAGGCCTTGGCTGTATCGGCCATTATGTGCAAAGGGCTAAAGCCCAAACCCATCCAGGTTCAGCTTCCCGGTTAAGTCTATCCAAGATTCTTCTCATTTGTGGTCTTGATTGAAGCCAAGCCTCAGGTCGTCTTTCCCATACTAGTATATGTTAGACGTGCAAGCAGGAGATTATTTCAATTTCTTTCGGTTTTATTAAATATATACCATTCAAAGATAGGACAACTTCATGTGGCTTACATGTTGATAAAAATAATACAAAAGATAAATAATTTTTAAAAAATCAAAATTTAAATAAATAAATTAAATTTAAGTATATTAAACTAATATATACATTTATTAAATATTATTAAATCCTAAAATCATTAATTATAATTATTTTTTAAAAAATCTGTTATTTGTAAGATAATCTGAAAAACACTGGATTTTTATTAATTTTCAGAATTTCCCTAAATAATAGGATAACATCCACAAAATGCAGCAGAAAAAGAAAATTGAGTGGAAGAAGACGGAGGATAAGTATGAAGCAGAAAGGGACGTTTTCACCATAACCAGTGATTTTCATTCGGTTATATTGCTCTTCCTAATTAAGAGGATTTGCTGGACTAAAACGACAGCGTTTGACTTCATCTTTCCTATCTTTTACTTGCCCATTTGACAGCGAAAAAGGAATCCTCATCATCCACACCCAACTGCAGAAAAAAAATCATTTCATTTCTTCTTTATATGAAATAATTCCATCACTACCCGCAACCCACCCACCCACCAACCTCAATCAACTCCTCTCCTCTCTTTCTCTAACAATGACTCCAAATTCTCTGAAAATTCTCAAATTTTTGACAGTCCTATTACTGCTAGTACAAGTTAGTCTCTCATTGCAACTCGGTAGTAACAATGGCGACGGTGGTGGTGATGATGATGATTCCCTAACTTATATATGGCCACTTCCATCACATTTCACTTCTGGAAATCTCACCCTCACTGTTGACCCTTCCATTTCGTTGACTCTCACTGGCTCTAAAACCAACTCCACAGTTGTTGAAGATGCTTTTGAGAGATATAAAAATATCATCTTTAAGCATCGTGCTGCAACTTCTTTTTTTGATATGTTTTGGTTCAAAAAACCCAATTTTGATGTCACTAAATTGAAAATCGTTGTCCACTATGATGATGAACAAGTGAGTTATTAAGTGATTAGTAAATTTTTAATATTGTTTTCTTTTTTCGTTGTTTGATGTTTGAATTTGTGGTTGTTCGGGTTGTTTGCAGCTTCGGCTTGGAGTTGATGAAAGTTATACTTTGTATTTGGATAAGAATGATGGGCAATCTATAATTGCAGAGGCTACAATAGAGGTATGAAGTTTTGAACTTTGAGTTCTTTTGTGGTTATTTTGATGATTAGATTTAGACCCAGTTCTGTTGCGTCGTTGCTTTTGATTATCTGATTGATGCTGCATTTGTTCTTGGGAGGTCATCATTGAGTTGAAAGCTTAGCACTTTGAATTTTTTAAGTAGTTTCCATGATTAGGTAAAGACCTAGTTTCAAGTGTGTTGTTGACTAGGTTATCTTCTTGTTGTTTCATTTTTCTATCGGATAAGCCACACAACTGAGCTGACTGTTAGGGACTTTGAGCTTTTACTGTGGTTGTTTTCATGATTTCAGACCCAGTTGTAGTTCTGTTGTTGTTCCATTTGATTGATTCTACATTTGTTTGCATACACTCACTCGGATAGATTATCATGACTAATTTCACAAAGAAAAAGTGATCAGAACTCCGCTCAACTAAGTCTTAGTCCAAAGTTAGTTAGGGTCATATATGAATGATATCTTATGATGATTACTTGAGAGAATTTGTTTATTCATCTGTTAATCTATCTGGGCATGTTCTTTGATTCTAGTTTATTAGGTTTTTATTGTTAGAATGTTGTTATTCGCTTTCTTGTGGGGAATTAATGTTTATCTTCTCTGTTTTGCAGGCAAATACTATCTATGGCGCATTGCGAGGGTTGGAGGTAATTATAATAACCTTCTGATTATATAATAACCTAGCCATCTGCATAACTAATCTTACATTTACATAGCTTGCATATGCTTATCATTTTCCTGAAAGCCAGATCGATGCTTCTGAAGAAATAAGAGGTAGAGTCTAATTGATTTTAGGAGGCCAAATTGATTTTTGCCCTGCAATGAAAACAATCCACGTAAGAATCATAAAGTTATTCGGTATGAGACTTTAACATTCAAAGGTGGCAATATAAGTGATGTTCAAAACTCAGCTGCTCAGGGATCATGGCATGAGCCAATTAACTTATTTTTAGGGCTTAGTTGTAGAAAATTTTATATTTTCGGTGATATGTTTGGAGTATTATCCATGTCTGGGGCTGATAACAAGATTGAAGAGTAATCTGAATAAATCATAGAGTCCTTGGAATTGTGATAGCTGTGTCAAACTGATTCACAATATCAACGAAAGTTGGATGTTTTTTATAAATGTAAAAATTGTGATCAATGAATCCTTAATACTTATGGAGAATGTGTTATATAACAAAAGAGCTCCTGAAAAGTACATACAATCTATCGTCTCAGGTAGGCTTATGATTAATGACCCTGCATGCTTGTGATACAATAAATAATCCTCATTCCAAGGTCTGAATGCACCTAGCCACTATATACCATTGATAAGCTTGCGAGTAGCTTTAGGTATGTGTTGTCATCCTACTTCAGCTAATCTTCTTTTTATCTTAAATTCCAGACATTCAGCCAATTATGCACATTTGATTATGGAACCAAAACTGTACAAATCTATAAGGCACCATGGTACATTAAAGACAAACCGAGATTTGCTTACCGTGGACTTCTAATTGGTGAGTTCATTTCTTACTGGAGAAAGAAAGTGAAAATTGCAAATGTTCCCCCCAGTATGTTTTTCCTGAAATGTTGTTCATTTTCCCTCTTGATGCATAATTTTGCAGATACATCCAGGCATTACTTACCGGTTACTGTGATTAAGCAGATAATTGAATCAATGACTTATGCCAAACTTGTAAGATATGCTATTCATTCGACATTGGAATTTAGTCAAGCTTGTTCATATTTGTCAAACTGTCTTTTCTATTATCTTACTATTCCATGCAATTCTGATATTGGAAATTACATTCAGTAGAATGTTCTTCATTGGCACATTATAGACGAGCAAGCATTTCCATTGGAGGTACCAACATATCCAAAATTATGGCAAGGATCATATACAAAGTGGGAGCGATACACGGTGGAGGATGCCTATGATATTGTAAAGTAAGATTCATGCTAATTATTAGTTTCTCAAGTGAGAATCAAATTGATTTTAAGGGGAAAGAAAAGAAAACGGAAACATTGATAAATTGCATTTGCTCTCCTCTCTCATTTTCCATTTTATTACTTCTTATTTTGCTTATGATTGTGCCCGCCATGCATCCTTTCTTTCCAGTGGCTAACGTCTGGTTTCTGTTTTTTCCTCAATGTCTATATGTATCAACATGCAGCTTTGCCAAAATAAGAGGTAAGCCTCATCTTCTTTCTTCCTTGAAACTAAAGGAAAATAGTCTATAGACCTGATCTCTGAACCAAAAAACATGCTTAAATGTTATAGTTTAATAACATTACCAGAAAAGGAAATCTTCAAAAGTCAATGCTGAAAAGGAACTGAAGTGTTTAGGACACATGAAATTTTTGTTTTACAGAATAATTTTATTTGAAGTTCCTTCCTTTGGTTTAAGATTGCATTGTCTGCATTAACTTCTTGTGATTCTTCATGGTGGTTTATGTCAGGCATCAATGTTATGGCAGAAATTGATGTCCCAGGTCATGCGGAATCATGGTAAAGGCCATTTCCTATACTCTTTTTTCTCCAATGCTACCTAGAATATGCAAGTTCCAGGAGTATTTTTTGAATTATTCTGCTTGACAAACGTGCATGCTTGAGCAAGGATTCGTATCCACTTCTTTAGTAGTCAAAAGCAACTGAGTTGAGGCATAACCTTTTGCTTCTTCAAACTGTATATAACTAATTTTGTACATAGTATATCAAGTGTCGATTCAGATATCTCTTTTATCAGTTGACATTCCTTAAATTTGTCATTATATTCTGTACAGGGGCATTGGATATCCTGATCTTTGGCCTTCCACTTCCTGTAGAGAACCACTTGATGTTTCTAAAAATTTCACTTTTGATGTGATATCTGGCATTCTTTCAGGTAAGATTCTTTCATTTCTAAACATGCAACTTTATGCATATGTCCAACTTATTTTGTTGATATCATTCCCAAGCTACACTTGACTCAACCAAACCTTAATCTCTAGTCAGTTATGATCGGCCATATGGATTATTGTTTTCCGCACCATACATTTTTTAGCCACAACTTTTAAAGATGTAGTGTATCAAAATTAGCTGAAATTTCATTTGGCTAACAAGTATGTGGGAGTTGGCTGTTATATTTCTGCTGTGGAGTTATATCTTCAGCATGGTTTATTAATATTCTATATTTATTGGAAATACTCACTCATCAGTTGGACATATGTTCCCCCCTCTTTTCCTCTCTTAGTTATTTGCTTGTAACATTTCTTTTGCAGACATGAGAAAAATCTTCCCTTTTGAGCTCTTCCATTTGGGTGGTGACGAGGTAAACACAGGTTAGTTTGCTTTGCTCTCTTGAGGAAAGATGAGAATTTGATTTCTCTTAAGAAAGATGCGGCAGCTCATGTGGCATGTTAAGGCATGTTAAACAAGAAATATAGGAGGCAAATATTCTGTTTGATAGATTCTACTGCTATTCACACTACAATTGAAGTCAATAATCACATCATTCAGCATCTGATTCAGTGTAAAAACAATTAGATGCCTTATTTGAAGCTATAATTGCACTTTTCTTTCCAAGAGCTGATCTGCTGTTGGATCAGCAGCATGAAACTGCATGGATTCAGTGGCTTTATAATGTGCATAATGATGAAATTATCATACCAAACAATCTTTAGAGAAATAGAACCTCATCCATGATCTCAGATCGAGCTTTGCAGCCTGAAATCTAATTCTGGGTTAAACTAATGTAATATATAGGACTGAGTTTTTCCACTTTTTTCATAAAATATCATTTTCCATCTTAGCATTAAACACTTCCGGTTCTTTCCGCTGCTCTATCTATGTTTGTTTGCATGTTCTCTACTTTCATGCTCAGATACATTCTGGAAATTTTGACACAAATTGTTTCAATACTTGACAGATTGCTGGAACTCTACCAAACATGTGCGTCAATGGTACATATCTGAACTTGACCATTTTATCATTTTCTCTTTTAGCATGCTGCTTGACAATTCTAAAACAGCTGTTGTTTCAATACGCACTTGGAACTTACCTGCCTATTGTCCGGTCTGAAGGACAATAGGATTCTGCAGATAATTTTAATCTACAGAGTTAACTTTCTTTTCTTTTTTTTTTTCTCATTGTCACTTGGCATGCTGAAGTTTCTGTAATTCAGATTTTATTATGAAGATCACGTAACACATTAATCCTGAAACCATACAGATTCAACATAGCATTCTCTTCCATCTATTATGCGAATTTTGCTATGTGTACATGAATAACAATGGGCAGCGAAAATTCCATGCCTCTCATCTCGTAGTTCTCTTGCATTCATGATTAACTTTCCATTGTTAGATTTTCCTTTGCCTCAGGTGAAATTATATACTTTCAAGCTCATGTTCTTTGCTATATCTAAATGACTTTCTTTCGAGAAAACTTGGTTCTTTATGAAGCCTCAAAATTAGGAAACCAATGCTGTAGAGAATGTATCTTCTTCAGAGCAAGAACAGCAAGTTTGCAAATGAATTTCATGTGTAAATGTTGGTCTGTTGCCCACTAATTTCATTTATTATTTGAATGCCATATTATATATTAATCAAAATAATGAAACAGAGCGACTAGCCTGTTTGTGTTATTTGATGCTTCATATCTGATCTATTCAACGGTTTTTGCTATTATTATTACTGAATGTTTTGGGGGTAAACTTAAGTTATGGATGATAGACATGGGTATCACTAGATGGGCTGTGGTTACTCTCATATAAGCATATGTTGCATTCCTTGTCTGCTTATTCTCTGTTAAAATGTTCCATTTTCTGATTTGAAGTAGAAGTATAATGTATTCATTGATTTAATTTTAGGCTTCAGGATCACAACATGACTACAAAGGATGCATATCAATATTTCGTTCTTCGAGCTCAAGAAATAGCAACTTCAAAAGGCTGGACTCCAGTCAACTGGTATGTATTGTAACCCCATCAGTTTTCCAGATAACCATTAGTTCTTTTCTGGAAACATATAGCTCTATGGATGTGCGGCAATTCTAAAAAAATTCATCTCAGGGAAGAAACTTTCACCACGTTTGCATCACATCTCAATCCGAAGACTATAGTGCATAACTGGTGAGCTTTGTTTCTGACTTAATTATATCAAGCAGAAGGTGTTGCTCTTTCAAGCATGAACTCCTTTTATGATGCCTCAGGTTGCGTGGTGAGGTTTGTCAGGAAGCTGTAGCGAAAGGTTTTAGATGCATCTTCAGCAATCAAGGCTATTGGTATCTTGATCATCTCGACGTCCCCTGGTATGAAGTTTACAATGCTGAGCCACTTGAAGGAATCAAGGACTCTTCTGAGCAAAAGCTTGTGATTGGGGGCGAAGTTTGCATGTGGGGTGAGACAGCTGATACCTCAGATGTTCAGCAAACAATATGGCCTCGAGCGGCAGCCGCAGCAGGTATGGCTACATTCATATTCAAAATCTTGTCAGATTCTTAAGTTTGTTCCAAAACCTTGGAACTATTAGCAGTTTGAACGTTTTCTGAAATGTTCAGGCATTGTGTTGCTATTTTCATGCATATTCCTTGTATTTCTTGCTGGCTTTTAGCGTTGTCATGTGTATTGTTTTACACCAGAGCGCTTGTGGAGCAGAAGAGAGGACACATCTTCGGGAAACATCAATGAAACAGCTTTACCACGCTTGCACAACTTCAGATGCCTATTGAATCGGCGTGGAATTGCAGCTGCCCCGGTCACAAACTTTTACGCCCGGCAACCTCCAAAAGGTCCAGGATCATGCTACGATCAATAATTCTCGTCGATATGATGCTAAATTATGTCAAATCATGCGCCTGAAAGCTGCCTTTTCAGTATGTTGTACATAATAAATGCAAACACTTGATGGAGTTTGATGTTCTTCCATTTCCAAGCAATGGAGTTGTACAAACATCGATTGATACGAGTTTGTTTGTACTATATGCATAAGCATGGATTGAATACTTTTGGTTTTACAAAATAAAAAATACTTCGAGAATTATTTTGATTTCATTGCTTGATTCTTTTAGATAAACTTTTTTTATTTATATCGTTTAATATTTGATGTTTTCGTATGAATAGAATCAGAGATTCAATTACAGGTTTTAGGTTTTTCCCGGAGGAAGCAATTGTTTTGATCAACTTCTTTAAGCAAGTAACTAAACCTGATCTACAAGTCTCTGGCTGCATCCATGTGCCACTGTTGTATCTACAGAAACGAAACAGAACTTTGCTAGGTTGCTGTTTTTGCATGATCTTGTAATAAGAATCATTTGGTCCCACCATTCTCTGTTATGATTATTTCATGAAAAACCTCATTAATGGAAGTTTTTGAATTTCTGCTCTTACCCTTTAATGATAAAGTAAATTTATCATAAAATCATAATTCAATTCCTTTTAAGTTGGATAGGATTTCAGAAAGATAACAAAGCTCTACTAATACTAATAGCTCCAAATTCCATTCATTATCTCATTTGCCTATTCAAAACCGAAAATGTGACTGGTTCTTACCCATTCAAATCCCATGGAATGCAGACATGCAGGCAAATTTTCCTTTAGAAAGCATTCTTAGTTTGTTTTTTTTCCCTTACAGTTTGGATTTCAAAGTTGATTCTTTGAACAATCCTCTCATTTTATTACAATCCTTGCATTCTTAGTTAACAATGAATTTTATCACTTGAAAGTCCTACGGAAATATGCCAACATGCGCTCATTTATAGTGGTTCAACACTAACTTTTAATTTACGTCCACTTCTTCTAAATCTCTAATTTATACTACTTATAAAGATAAAAAATACTAATTTTATTTGTACTTATTAGCTACTAAATTTTATTCAAATATGACTACCACTAATTTTATTTTTATTTATTAATAATTAATTATTTTATATATTATATTTTATTATCTAATTTTAATCTAAATAAATTTTTTAGTAGATAAATGCTCTCACTTTTTAATAGATAAATATAAATAATAAAATAAATTTATTAATTGTAATTAGTGTATT
>CANYBF010210341.1:0-32489 GCA_948192965.1 Dalechampia spathulata | reverse complement strand
AAATAACATGCGAGCTAGATTAGATGTAACATTTAGTGATTTCTTTTCAAAGAGTGGTAAATGGGGAAGAGTCTATAACTCATAATGGAAACATAATCATACTAGATGAAATGATGGTATAAAATGATGGAAAAGATTCATGCGAGAAGGCATTGAAACAAAATATATGTTTCTTGATTTTTTTAAGAGCTTAATATCATCAGAATACATGGAAAATTATAAAATATTGACAACGAAGAATGAATATGTGGATAAACTGAATTAAATGATAATAGATATGTTCCCATGAGAGACTCAAGTATACCTTAGCTATGACCATGTAGTTGATGATGTCAACACCAATTATTAAAAAGAATTTCTGAATAGTTTGCAATTGAATGGAATCTCATCACATAGACTACAGTTGAAAGTTACTTGCTTAATAATACTTTTAAGGAATTTTAATGCATCAAATGGATTGCGCAATGAAACTTGAATGATATGTAGAAGATTTGGAAAAAATGTCATACATGCTAAAATAAGAGTTGGACAACATGTTAATAAATAAATGTTACTATTAAGAATATCACTTAATCAACCAGAAGGTGAAAAATATTCGTTCCAATTTAAAAGGAAGCAATTTCTAATGCGATTATATTTTGTAATGACTATAAACAAGATACAGGGATAAATAATGTCAAACGTAGGGGTATACTTGTCAAAAGATGTTTTTCACATGAACAATTATATATTGCATTATTAAGAAGGATTTCAAGCTCAACAATAAAGATATTAGTTAAACATGATGATCTAAAAAAAAGGAACCGCGTATACAAAACATATAGTTTATAAAAAGGTTTTGCTATCAAATAGATAAATAAACATTTATTTTCATTTTTTTTAATGAATGGATGAAAATATTATATAAACAACCTTTTAAATAAGTACATAAATTATAAAAAATATTACTATGATAAAAAATTTGAAAAAATAAAATATAAAATTATTACCAAATGACGGGTCAAAAAAATCGTACTCACGTGTAGCGCACGTTATGAAACTTTAGTTAATATAAAAATTAAGATAAATGATTCTTAAGGTCCAACATATATTATATGAACCATTTTATATAGTTAAATAAATGTATGTATATAAAATTCTTTTATTCAATTCAACTTTATTTATCTAAGTTTTTGGTCTGATTATTTATATTATAGAACTATATTAATTAAAATCAATTATAGAACTAGTTTTCGATTTTAATTTTTTTTATACTCAATCTAGTTCATTAAGATCCAAATATCATTCATTTAAAAAAGAAAAAAAAGCTAAAACGATAATTCAGGATTGTTGTCGTAATCTATTATTGATAAATAATTGACATCAAATCTAGATTTTAAAAAATGTTGATTTAATTATGGTAAAGAAAAAATAAAAGAATTTATGAAACAAGAAAAGAAAGTAAAAAAATATTTTGTGGAGTAGCCGCCAAAACAGGAGCATTATTAGTGGGAAATCTCTGAAGATCAGTGGTGGGTCTGTCTGGCCGCCATTGGTTGAAAGTGCATATGCCGGTTGCATGTTCTCTTTTCACGATAATTGGCCAATAGGGATTAATTAAATTTCTATTTTGGATTTGGTTAAACCACTGATCAAGCTTGCCCACCTGGATACGTTTTGATTGCCGGCGGCGGGTTATTTTGACGCAATTCCCTGTTCCGATCGTCGTTAGTTTTATATATCATATTTGATTTTATGAAATTCAACAGCATTTTTATCCCTTAATTACCCATAATTTCTTTTAAATGCATCAACCACCCCATTCTATGAAAATACGTGTATTCATATTTTATAGTTTTGGCTATTTATACTAATTATTGGAATTATTTCTGGCTTCAATGTCTTTTCTGGGGATTTTTTTGAAAAATATCTATAAAAATAATGTTCATTTCTCTGATTCTCAGTCCTGTTTTTGATCTGGAATTGGAATTTAAATTGTAGTAATCAGATACATGAAGGTTCACGACAATTGGTGGGTTCCTGAAGAATGGAGGCCTGAGAAAACCAGGGCAATTTTACCCACAAGGGGCACCTGCTGATAGCCCAATTAACAGAAGAAATGAATGGGATGGATCCAATTGAGTTGAAGGGAAGTCTCAAAAGGACATAGAGGTCAATTTCAAAAGTACATGGTTCAAATGTGATCTATTTTATTTATTTTGGTTGTTTGTTGTTCGTACGATAAGGACATGAAAAATCCAATTTCAATATATAAATATTTACTGGGTTTTGATTTGAAGACGACAGATCGGTCAAAGGTGACAGATCCCACCGATTCACTTGGAATCGTAGGGCACCCTACCCTCATTCATTAGCCCATGGACATTTTGCAATCTTTGTGGGCCCCAACCAAGCAACTCCATTTTAAAAAAAAACAGGGTTGGATTGGATGAGTTAAGCTTACGAGCGATGGTATATTATTATTGGTATTGATTATAAATCATTTAAGTAATAATTAATAATTAAAATGATAAAAGGTTGACAAGGATGCACGTGTGCATTTGAAGCGTGGCAAATTGGAATAATTATTTATAGTTATTTTTCATCATTTATTTATTTCAAATTAATAATTTTCTTTTCATTGTTTATCAACGCAAAGCAAAAATGACAAATTAAAGTCATGGATATCAAAATATTTCAATAATATTTATTTATTTATTTAAAATATCCTATAATTAGGCATTAAAATTAATAAAATTATGAAGAAAAAAGATAAATTGTATTTCCAAGTTTCCCGTTGAACGAGGGACTGGTTTTGTTGACAACGTGGCAGATTTTCAATGACCATTTGCTTTACTAATTCAGCAGAAGAATGACAATTAATTGCCTAAAGCCAAAGTGCTGCTTTACTAGCAGCTTTCCCTTTTGTACTTTACTCCATTTTCCATACAATCATAACTCTTTTACTCTTAATTACGAATATTTATTATATAATTGTGTTTTCTTCATGCGTTAGATTTAAAGGCTATTTTTAGTATCTTTTATTATTGATGAAATAGATTATCAAAATTTCCAAAGCCAGCTTTATTATTTAGAGTGAATGAGATAAAAGGGAGGGTCGTGGTTCTTTACTTGCCAAAAATGGCAGATGCCCTGTCTGTGCATGGCGGAAACAGCTTTCACTACCCCGAACCATTTGCTTTTATCTACCAAAAGCACACCATTCATAACTTGTTTTAGTGGTGGCTTTTGAGTTACGACTGCCCCCTCAATTGTCCACTTCACACACGCACACACACATATATATATAATATATAGTTCAAAATAATATTATAATTTTTGGTTCTGGTTAGTGTGTTTGGAATCATTGCATGTGTTCCATCTCATTTTAATTTAGCATGTATCATGTTGTGTTTCGAATTTAATACAAATTTACAAATTAATATTTATTTTATTATGTTCATCATATTATCATTATTTTTCTTCCAAATTTCGACAAAAATATTATTAGAATAATTTATATATCTTTCTATAACATAAAAAATTTCCAATTATTTTTGTAATTCCTATATGAAAGTGACTTATATCTCTTGAAACAAGACAATGAGTAATGTCTAATAACATGTAAGAATCCTTGCAAGCTGAATTATGAATTTTTATAACATAGGAAACATCAAAACATATGCAAATATAAGCATAAGGAAAGTTTAATCACATCATGATATTTGATTATTAAATTATTATGAATAATAGTTTAATTTAAATGTTGATTCATATAGATTCAAATTATATTAATAATCTTCTTAGGATGGGAGTCTTAAATTTATGTAGATTAATATTAAAATTGAGTTTTATATGAATTTTAAGTAAAATCTTATGTCAATTAGGACTTTCAATACTAGTTAAGATACTCTAATGACCTCTTTTTTTTTATTTATCCTTTTTAATTATTCAAAAACTAATTTAAACATTAAAATTATTCTTTAATCTCTTTTTTTTTTTCAAATAATCGAAACATTAACATCTACCCTTTACTTTATTTTCGGATTTATTAAAATTATAAATGAGAGTAGAACTTGATTTTAATAATAATTTATTTATCAAAAACTGAAGTATAAAATCTATTAATGGAAATTAAATAAATGGGGAAAGCATGCGTTGTAAGGGATGGTGGATGTGTTGAGGATTTCTAAAATGAAAAATGATGACCCATCCAAAGAATGGATGTATCGGGAAAAAGAGCTAGCGGTCCACAAATATAATATTGAAGTAATGTCAATGGTAGAATATATGCAACTGTTCAAAGTTGCTATTCTTTTCATGCACAAAGTTTCATAATTCCATCATGTAAATGATTTACAAAGTTGATTAAACAAAATGGGTCTTAATATTAGTATAATTAGGCATCCACAAGTGTGCCTTTTCAGTAATGGATTCTCTGTCTAGGCCTAAAACTTCATCTCTCATTTTAAACATAAACAAAGACAAACGTTAAACTTTCGCCATACGCCTTTCTTTACCCTAACCAGAGCACTAAAGCATAGAATATGTAAAGAATAGCCTTAAAAACACCACCATGGAAGCATAATAGAAAGCGTGCAGTTGTGCAAACCAAGAAGATAAATTATACATTAACGTTAATTAATCTAGTTTATAATATGGTTTTTAAGGGAAATATAAAGCATGAATATGCTGGTCATATGTTATATGCTTATTGGAATAAGAAGCCATCTCCTTAATTTTTGTTTCATCATGGGGAGAATTAATTATATATATTAATTCTTATTCTACTCCCTTAACCATAACCCACTTCCTTCTACTTATTTATCAATACGAACCCCATATGCTTGTTTAGAGAATATTTATTAATTTATATATAATATCAAATGATATTATCATTCAAATATTGATAATGTAATATTAAGATCAAATATTAATGGGTTTAAAACTCTTGTAATTATTGTGATTTACTTTGATCAACATAAAAGCGAAAAAGAGAGGAAAGAAGAGAAGAAATGGGTCCAAGGGAATAATTGCAGTGATAACTAATATCATGCAATGTGATGATTGCCCACCGCTAAGCATGGCTGGGGTCAAATTATGAGAGTATCCTCAACAGACTTTTCCTCGTCAAAGTACAAATCTTTTAATCAGTGTTTCCATCATTAACCCATTTGCATGTTCTCAACCAAAACTCGTTTGCATATTCTCGGATGAAAAATAAAATAAAAAATGAAAAGGAGAATCGAAGATAATAAGGATTCTGAAGATCTACTGCGAGAAGGTTTGCATTCATCACTGTTTACCCTTATGACATGATTTCAACTTCTTCTTCTGTTCAATGATTGTTCCTCTTCCCAACTCCCTCTCGCCCATTCAACCCGCAGTTAAATTTAAGCCACCCTCAATTCTTATATTACTTTAAATTCAATATAAATATCATATAAAAAAATAACAAATTTAGATTACATATCATTGATATAATAAAAATCAAATCATATTATATTATACTAGATTTGATTTGTATCTTTACACATTAATTATATTATTTCATAATAAATATATCATATTAATTGATATAATATATAAATTAATTTTATCAAACATATCATTTTGATTCTAAGTGAAATTAAATTTGAATTTAGATTTGTGATATAATCAAAATTTTAAATTATATTTAAAATCAATTCTTATAAAATTAATATTTATAATCCTTCAAATTTAATTAATAATAATATAACAGCATAGCAAAAATGAATTGCCTGCTATAAAATTTAATGAAAATAAAAAATGAAATTGAAATTAAAAAAAAGGGGGGGCCCACCACACGAACCATCTCTATCTATTCCATCTCAATTGGAAGACATTTCGCTTGGAAATCCCAACTTATTGCCACCTTTTTATCCTTCTCCACTGTTGGGAAATATGCCTTTTATTTGTCTACATTCTCTATAACACCTTTTTCTTTGCTGTTAGCAGACACTCGACGCATTAACACATGCCATTATATTACCCATTTGACACCGGTAGGGGTGAGCAAATATCCGGAAATCAAAAAAACCGATCTATTTCATAACTTTGGTTTGATTTTTGAGTTTTCGGTTTCGGTTTGATTTTATTTTCAAAAAATTTTGGTTTTCGATTTTCGGTTTAGTTTAAATGTTGAATAACCGAATAAACCAAACAAACCAAATAATTGATCATAAAACGATATCGTTTTACATTAATATTCAAAACAACGTTGTTTTATGTTAATTATATAGTTTATAAATTTGATTTTTACTTTATTCAATTTGGTTCGGTTTTATAGTTTTGATTTTTGATTTATTCGGTTTAGTTTATTTGATTTTTAAAAAATTTTGATTCGATTCAATTTTATAGCTTGGATTTTCAATTTGTTTGGTTCTGTTCAAATCTTCCATAAAAACACCGATGCTCATCCCTAGACACCACCATATCCCCCTCTCTCACCCTCGAATTACCCCACTTTACATCTCCTCTCCATCATCCTCTTCTCCCTTCTATTTTCCTAAATATTATTTTAATTTACATAATAATTAACTTCTCTAAATTCTCATAACTTCATATATTTTTTATTCATTAAATCAACTATTTATTCATCCTTATTCTATTTTATTTTAACTCAATTTTTGGTAATTATAGTGATTCGAGATAATAATAATTGCATAATATTAAATTTAATGATTTGAAAATATTTTTAATGGCTTTTGTTTTCTTAAATATGATTTATGATATTATTTGAATTGAAGGAATATAAATTTTATAAAATTTATAATTTATTTGTAGGATTGAAAATATGAAATCTATAGAACTTTGTAATATTCTAGTAATAAAATCAAATATGTTACATTCTTTCATCATTCTAGGAATTATTTTATTTTTTTTACAACCAAATAGCAAAATTTTATAATTTTCTAGTTAAAATTTGTTCATGCGAAACTACTCCTGAAATGATATATGCAATTTCATATTTTTAATATGAGAGAATACCATTAACTTGACATTATTTCATTGATAATCGCAACCATGACCAAACACTGAATCGAACATATGATATGCTAAAAGAGACTTATATTTATTTCCATCAAAAAGGGAGAAACGTCTGAAAACCCTAAGCATGTCAAAACAAAACAAGCCCATCCACTGCCCTTTTTTTTTTTCTTAAAAAAATGATGGGATATTATGAAATGAAACCGTTGAAGTTGGAGCAATGATTTGGTGCATTGAAGGAGTAGTGGAGGGATGCATACCATACAAAAGAAGGGTACGTTGCTATTTATTAATTGATGATGACGGAAATTGTTTTTGTATTATGATAAGGACCATTCTGTACATTCATATTACAATATCTTGTCATGCTTCCATTATTCCTATTTCTGGATCCTTTTAACCCATTGTGTCTTTCTTTACGGAATCCAGACCAAGTGGTCCTCTATTCTCATGCCATCTGCCTCCCACGTTGGAATATTTTGCATTTTCAGATTTCCCCACATATTAATATCTACTTATTAATATCTACTTGAATTCCTCCTCTTCTGTCTGTCTGTCTGTCTGTCTATCTATCCATCTATATATATATCTTTTCACTTACCTCAATTCTAAGATTAAATTATTGATTAATGTTATATTTTGTTCTTGAAATGAATTCCAATGGAAACTTTTATTTTCCTTGGTTGTTATTGTAGTTTAAATGAAAGGTAGTTTGATTTGTGTGCGTGACTACTTTAACGAGAAAGACAACACACTAAGGGTCAAGAAAAGCAACGATCCCAACCCAACACCACACCAGCACCCCAAAATTTTGAAAAAGGAGTCACCTTTTGATCCTACGTATTTTATTTTTGATATGTATATATAGATGTCCAAAGAGAGGGGGAGGGAGGGTCCCTAATTTCTCATATCCACATGTTAAGTTAAGAGATGCATCAAATAATTCCCTGCCCACTTGAGCATTTCCTTGCATGAAATGGGTGTTTTACTATGGAATTTCTGCGGCAATAGAGGAGACGTGCAAATCGGAATTGTGCTTGATTTGAGTGTTGTCTTGGTCTATGCAAACAACCGAGCACCCTCTTCTTTTCTCTTTTCTTTTGGCGCTCTTCTACTCACCAAATTACACCATACACTTCTATGCTGAACATCCCCCCTCGCCATCCACTTCTGAAAATAAAAATAAATAAAAGAATATATTTTAAATCACAAATAATAATATGAAGTAAAAGTCATAGAGAAATGGTGAATGGGGGAGGAAGCCATGAACCGGGAATATATGTGGAGTTATAAATGATTGTATGGGAGAGAGTGAGGGGCGGCCTCAAAGAAACCTTTTACACGTGATACTTTGCATGCGTGCATAAAGATTTAGTCATCATCATTATCACCATCACCATCTTTCTTTCTTTTTCTTAACCAAAAAAACAACAGAAGAAAAATTCTCTACATGTTAATGTTAAAGATAAATGATTCTTTTTCCAAAAAACAAAAAGAGAAAAAATCTAAATAAATAATTAAACCTCTTTTTGAAAAAAAAAAACAAAACAATCCAACTTTATGTCTACTTTTGCTCATCTTTTAATCCAATCACGTTCTTTGCCATCACCACCACCATCACCTCCTTTAAATCCTCTCTCTGTGTTACTGTCTCCCTTTCAAGTCCCTTGGACTCGGCTTTATTACTCCTTGGACTGAGTCAACATTAACCCAGTGGGATATTTAACCAGTTTCCACTCCCTCCTATATTCTTCAGATATTCATTTCATTCCTCCTTTCAAGGTTTATTCTTTATCTTTGTATATACCTTCTTCTCCTTCTCCTTCCCCTTCTTCTTGTTTCTCTTGTTTTTTTCTATCGCTGGATTTTCTTTCATAAGGCTATAACTACCCAAAAATGGGGTTTTCAATGCAGTTATTGTGTTTTTATCTGCTTGGATGTATTCATTTGATTTTGTCTGTCATATTCAGGTGGGTACTGTTATTAAGAATATATTTGCATTTATGTTTCTTCTCTTCACTCACATTCAAACGGATCTGCAACTTCATCAGTACAGTAGCTTGAAACTATCATCTCGAATTCGGGTTCTGGTCTTCTTTTTGCAGTTTTTTTTTTGTATAGTAATTAAGTTTATTAGCTCCCTGAAACAGAGGTAAATAGTCGAGGTTCCAAAATTTTTGAACTTGTAACGTGTAACGAAATTCTAGGCGCTTCTTGCAGACATATTCCTTTGCTTTGCGTAAACAACTATGCTGTTCTATCATTATCATCATTACCATCCTGTTTCTTTTGCAGTTATTTTTTAGAATATTATGGTAACTTGGCTGACATGCATTTTCTTTCTCTGATTTTCCTTAATTGTTATATTTTTTTTGCAGTGTAGAACAGTAGGCTGAAATCCCAAATCTTTTGAGACAGATGAGGAGAAAGACTAGAAGATAAAGAAATAAGCTTTACTGTTTCGAACAGGAATTTTTTTTCTTTTTTTGTGTTTGTGGAGAAGGAATTGAAAGAAAGAAATAGCAATGCCCATGAGGCAAATGAAAGAGAGCTCAGAGCAGCACATTGTGATAAAAACCCACCTGCAAAACACCATGAACCAACCTCAAAAACACCATAAAACTGCTCAGAATGGCAAGGGACCACCACCACCTCAAGAAACGCAAAACAGCAGACCCCAGAACCAGGCTTCACCACCAATGAAAAGTAGAGGAAGAAGAAGAGGTAGAGGTGGAAGAAAATCTGATCAAGGAGACGTCTTTATGAGACCAACATCAAGGCCTTGTACAGTAGCTCATAAGCCTGTGAATCAAGCTGGTGAACGCTTGGTAAATGGTCCAAACGGAAATGCCGCAAACATTTGTGAAAAGAAGATGGATTTGGGATTCCCTACTTCTAGTAAAGCTTTATCTTATGCTCCTAGGCCTGGCTATGGTCAACTCGGAACAAAATGCGTTGTTAAAGCCAACCACTTCTTTGCAGACTTACCAGACAAGGACTTGAACCAGTATGATGTAAATTATCTTCTTTAATGTGGTTTTATTTATTTATTTTCGTTTTTCTTTCAACATTGTTCGTCATTTTTAAGGGTTCATACTGAACGTGGAAGGTAACATGCATTTTACTTCTCTCCTGTTTATCTCTTTGAACATTAACATGGCTGCTGATGCTCTTACTGATGCCGAATATGTTCTTTTTTTTTTTTTAATTTCAGTTGTTTTCTGTTTTTTCCTGAAATAAATATTTAATGTCCCTGCAAACTTGTGGCCCTTGATCTGACAAGGATATGTTCGTTCCGGTGTTCTTATTTTTTGGCCGTATGTTGCAGAACATATTAAATAGATTTCTGGTTTTTACCCTTTTACTTTTTTCTTGTAATAGCATTAATGAGTCTTCATTCAGGTCATTAATTTTGTTCTTATTGCATGTTTGCCTTTCCCCCCTCACCTGCTACTTCTGATTCTTGCAGGTTACCATAACTCCTGAAGTGACATCAAAAACTACTAACAGAGCTATAATGGCAGAGCTTGTGAGGCTCTACAAAGAAACTGATTTGGGAATGAGACTTCCTGCTTACGACGGTAGAAAGAGTCTTTACACAGCTGGTGAGCTACCCTTCGCTTCCAAGGAGTTCGTCATTAAACTCGTTGATGAAGATGATGGAATCCATGGTCCCAAGTTAGTACTTTCTCTATTTCCAATCTTCTTTATTTTCTGCCATCTATGTTTTATTTACCATATCGAGTCATAGACTACAACAATGGATAATACCAATCATAATGAAACTATAGCTAGCTTTTGTTTTTAGATTTTGTCTCCATATATAGTGAGGTAATTGTTTTTGAACAGTAGTTGGGTAAATTTAATGGACCATTTTCAGGAGAGAAAGAGAGTATAGAGTGGTTATCAAGTTCGTTGCGAGGGCCAATATGCATCATTTGGGTCAATTTCTAGCTGGTAAACGTGCTGATGCTCCACAGGAAGCCTTGCAAATTCTTGACATTGTACTGAGGGAGCTATCTACAAAGAGGTTTGGTGTTTCACAAAGCCGTCAACATGCCAAATTTCGTTGATTTCTGTTGTGGAAAACTCAAACTTATGTTTCCAATCGTTTTTTACATTTTGTGAAGGTACTGCCCAGTTGGAAGATCCTTTTTTTCACCAGCTATTAGAGCACCACAACGGCTTGGTGATGGTTTGGAGTCATGGTGTGGATTTTACCAGAGCATAAGACCTACACAGATGGGCTTGTCGCTGAATATCGGTAATTGTATTGCTTGTGATATCTAATGACAGTTTTTAGCAAGTTATAACACCCTTTAAAGGATCTCTCTTATTTTTTGTATCCTTTTATTTCATGTAATATAGATATGGCTTCAGCTGCATTCATTGAGCCTCTCCCTGTAATCGAGTTTGTTGCTCAGCTTCTGGGCAAGGATATGCTATCTAGGCCATTGTCTGATGCTGATAGAATCAAGGTACTGAGATTTATACGGTCTTGCAGTTTGTCAGGATCTTTTTTTTTCAGGGTTCTTAACATTATTTAGGATGTTACTGGCGAATCTTAACAGATCAAAAAGGCCCTTAGAGGAGTTAAAGTTGAAGTAACTCACAGAGGAAATGTACGAAGAAAGTATCGTGTATCAGGACTAACATCTCAGCCCACAAGAGAGCTCGTGTAAGTTTGATCTTCGTGCATGCTTCTTCTCAATAAGTGGATATATGAAGTTCATATCGATTCTCATTTTCAAAGTTTTTCTTTTTTTCCCCTTAGATTTCCTGTTGACGAGAACTCAACTATGAAGTCAGTAGTAGAATATTTCCAGGAGATGTATGGCTTCACCATTCAACATACACATCTGCCTTGCCTTCAAGTAGGAAACCAGAAGAAAGCCAACTATCTTCCTATGGAGGTTTGTCACATCTCACTTTTTAATGTAGTTTCAGTCACAAAAGCTGATGCATCTGAATCGATATTAGGCTTGCAAAATTGTGGAGGGACAACGTTATACGAAGAGGCTGAACGAGAGGCAAATTACTGCCCTGTTGAAAGTTACATGCCAACGACCCAGGGACCGTGAAAATGACATTTTGCAGGTACTTGTGATTCCTGACCCGTGTATATAATGTGGCATTGCAATCCATAGAAATATTGGAAAACTTTTGTTGCTGAAGGCGTTTAGTGGCTATACATCAAAATACCATTTACTATATATTCTAATGCATTTTATGCTTTTTCTTTGCGGTTACTTGCATTTCAAGCAGACAGTTCACCATAATGCTTATGATCACGACCCTTATGCAAAGGAGTTTGGAATCAAAATCAGTGAAAAGCTAGCTTCTGTAGAGGCTAGAATTCTCCCTGCCCCTTGGGTATAATGTCTCTTTTTTCTTTCATATTTCCCATGTAAATTAAGAATATTATTAACGTTCATTTTGAATAATCTCTTACTGCTTTTTCTGCAGCTGAAATATCATGAAACTGGAAAGGAAAAGGATTGTCTGCCTCAAGTTGGTCAATGGAATATGATGAACAAGGTATCACTAGGAGGCTTCAGATGTTGGGATTTATGGAACTTTGATTCTATCATATTTGCGCAATGATTCTAATTATAATCACTTGGTCTCTTCATATGTGCAGAAAATGATTAATGGAATGACTGTAAGCAGATGGGCCTGTATTAACTTTTCAAGGAGTGTGCAAGAGAGCGTTTCTCGTGGTTTTTGTAATGAACTTGCTCAGATGTGCCAAGTTTCTGGCATGGTAAATTTTTTTTGTTTTTATCATCTCGAGCCTTGCAATTTGGATTATTTAGTCATTCCTTGTGTCCTTCACTCCCGCTTTTGAATTAGATCGTTGATTCCTTGCTGTTCCCTAGGAATTCAATCCAGAGCCTGTAATTCCAATTTACAGTGCCAGGCCTGATCAAGTTGAGAAAGCTTTAAAGCATGTTTATCATGCTTCCATAAACAAAACCAAAAAAGAATTGGAGCTTTTATTGGCTATTCTACCTGACAACAACGGATCCCTATACGGTATAGCATGTGCTTTACTATGAAAGATAAATTCTTAAGATGCATATGATTTAGAGCCGACCTTTTCATTTCAATGTGAACTTTTCCTTGTCAGGTGATCTCAAGAGGATATGTGAAACCGATCTTGGTTTAATTTCACAATGCTGTCTGACAAAACATGTCTTTAAGATCAGCAAGCAGTATTTGGCCAATGTATCACTGAAGATTAATGTGAAGGTTAGGTCCAATTTATATCCATGAGGAAAATTCTATTGCAAGCCCGGAATCATATGTACAATATTCTTGTGTACTATGAACACTATGGCACTACAATTTACTCCATGTCCAGATTATTGACATATTGAAATTTGCTCCATGTCCTTGTTATAGATGGGTGGCAGGAACACAGTTCTTTCGGATGCCATCAGCTGTAGCATACCATTAGTCAGTGACATACCAACCATAATATTCGGAGCAGATGTGACTCACCCAGAAAATGGCGAAGATTCAAGCCCTTCAATCGCAGCTGTATGGTTGCTTGCCAATTTGACATTCAGCTTGTGTGTGGAGAGATGGATGCTGATTGATACTGTTCATAATTGTAGGTAGTAGCCTCTCAGGACTGGCCTGAAGTGACAAAATATGCTGGATTAGTTTGTGCTCAGGCTCATAGACAAGAACTCATACAAGACTTGTACAAAACATGGCAAGATCCTGTTCGTGGTACTGTTAGTGGTGGCATGATCAGGTAGAATGCTTCGAGTTATTTTCCTAGATTCATTTTGTTAAAATTTGACTGTTGGGTCTATAACATGTATATCTATGCTTGCAGAGATCTTCTCATCTCCTTCAGGAAGGCAACAGGACAGAAGCCATTAAGGATTATATTTTACAGGTTAGTACTCCTTGCAAATTCTGAAACTTGAACAATATCCCATATCTGTAATCCTCATGGTGATTCTGGCGCAATCATGTTTTGAGCAGGGATGGGGTTAGCGAGGGGCAGTTCTATCAAGTTCTGCTTTATGAATTAGATGCTATTAGAAAGGTAAGAATGACGTTTTATGCACTCTAATCATCCTTAAATAATCTGGAATAAGATGTAATTCAGAGAGGGTTTTGTTGCAGGCATGCGCTTCTCTAGAACCGAATTATCAACCACCAGTGACTTTCATAGTTGTACAAAAACGACACCATACTCGCTTATTTGCTAACAACCATAGGGATCGGAGTAGCACTGACAAGAGTGGGAACATATTACCCGGTAAACTTTGTGATTCCTGACGCACAAAGTTGTGCTATTTCGTTTTTGCTTGTCCTTATGGGTTTTCTGATGGCATTTCTCAGGCACAGTAGTTGATTCTAAAATCTGTCATCCAACAGAATTTGACTTTTACCTCTGTAGCCATGCTGGTATTCAGGTGGAACTCCTCTCCTCTCTCTCTCAAATTCATTTTACACAGCAGTATTTGGTTATACATTGATTTATTATGTTTACGATCTAACAGGGGACGAGTCGACCTGCACATTACCATGTTCTGTGGGATGAGAACAACTTTACTGCTGATGGAATCCAGTCATTGACAAACAATCTCTGTTACACATATGCAAGGTGTACTCGCTCCGTCTCTGTTGGTAGGTGTTATTATCATGGTGCATTTCTTGCAGACACTGACCTTTCTGAAACATTTCCGAATCCTCTGTTTTCATTTCCTTTTGTTTCCTTCTTGGGGGAAGAACCCACTAATGGATGGTTTCCATGCATTGCAGTACCTCCGGCATATTATGCGCATTTAGCTGCTTTTCGGGCTCGATTTTACATGGAGCCAGAGATGACGGAAAATGGCTCGATAGGCGGTGGTGCAGGCAGCAAGGGAACGCGAGCAGCAGGAGAATCAGGAGTTCGGCCTTTGCCAGCCTTGAAGGAAAATGTGAAGAGAGTAATGTTCTACTGTTAAAAGCAAAAAAGAAAGAAAAAAAGGGAAAAAAAAAACCATGAAAGATGGCCGTAAGAGCAAAACAATGGCCAAAACATAGGAGATAGTTGTAGTAAGTAATCCTCTGAAAGTGTCAAAAATTGTAGGCCTTGTAAAGAAATGTTAAAATTATGATGGATCATTTTATGCAGCAAATTTTGCCATTTTTGTTGTCCGAATCCCAATGCAAGGGATCGACAGTATATGCCTTCATGCTCCGCCTTTCTTACAATTTATCTGTTTCTTCAGGGACCTGGTAAGTTCCTCAGCTGTTAAGGCGGGACTCCTTCACTTCAAAGGCAAAGGTTTCATTTTTAAGAAAACACATCCTGTAGATTTCGGCTACTTGTCAACTTTTTTTTTTTTTTTTTAATCAGAGAATGAGATTTCATTCAAATACAGGGAAACGCATCACGTACATCAAATGATAGTAACTTATTAAGCTCTTTTGGAGCATTAATAAGGTTACCTCTACTTTGGAACAGGAAAGGGTTTTTTGAACACCAATCCGCCACCATATTAACTGTTCTATAAATATGTTTAATTGAGCAACCAAAACAGTTTACTATATTTTTCCTAATTTCCCCAACAATACACTCAATTTTCCAGGGAATTCGTAGCTTTGACAAGCATTCGCTATCAGTAATGAGTCGGTTTCGAAAATCACTCCTGTGATATTGTTATTGTTCACAAACCGAACCGCTTCCCTCAAGGCAATTGCCTCCCGCAGTGAGTGCTGATCTGCAGCTGGCAAGCATTGCTGTCGCAAAAAGAACTTTACCCCTTTCATCTCGCAACACAAAAGCAATCTGACTTCTCCCGCCCTCCGTCTTGAATGCTGTATCAACATTGCATTTCAATCTGCCTCTATCCGGCGCCTTCCATCTCTCTTGCATTTGTGACTTCCATCTAAATTTGCTCGATGATCCCCATACACCTCCTTGGCTTCATTCTACCTCTTTTCAGCTCTAGATATTGTCTCTATTGGATCATATTTTCCTTGTCTATAAACTAAGTCATTTCTAGCCAGCCATATTTCCCAACAAAGCAGTGCTGCATATTCAATCAGATTTCCTTGTTCTTGTGCCTTTAATGAATCCGTTATTCCTTCCACCAGAGGGGCAAAGGAGCTAAACCCAATTTGATTTGGAGAGTAACCCAAACTGCTGGCAAGCCATGTTCACTTTGACGATTCGCATAGGAAGAGCATGTGTTCCAACGTTTCAGGCTGCTTCTCACATCGCCAGCAAAAATGAGAGCTCCAGACCACGCCAGAAAATGAACACTCAATTGGGAACTTCACCAAATTATATCATTTTTCCTTAAAACATTTACAAGCTCATTGATAGATAATGCTTTTAAAAGAATTCAAATAAATTTAGATTCAAGCCTTTATTATTGTATAATATGTATAATTCAGATTGTTGTTAAAAAAAGACATTAATTACGATATTAATTAAAAAATATATTACTTAAAATAATAATAAATATGATATATATTTATTTTTAAATTTATTTTGAAAGTTCATACGAGTATTAAAATTAATTTTCTTATATAGATTATGAATATTGTATTATATAGTTATTATTATCATTACTAAAATCAACATAACTACAATATGATTTTTATCTAATATATCTAAAAATATATTTTAATATATATCGGATTTATATACAGTATATATTGGTAGAATATACATAAACAATACATAAATCTTAGAGTATAGAATGACATACATTGAGTATGCATTCAATATATATGATGTATAACATGCATCAAGGTAAACTTTATTATATTTTTAATATTATTTAATAAACATAACATATCCAATATTGAAAAATGCAGTTAATATTTTAATATTCTTCAATATATATATAATATGTATTTTTTAATATATTTATATTTTACTTTTTAGTTTTGACATCAAAATGAAAAATATATAAAAGAAAAAAAAGATGCATACCTCTATTTTATTTACTTAAAATATTTTTAAAGAGATATGATATTAAATATTAATTAATGACGATAAAAGGATGCTCAAATAATAATATAGAAAAAAATTTAATAATAGTCAATTTAGATATTCTTAATAATAAATATATGAAAAGAAACCTAATTTTGTAAAAAGATAATTAGTTTATAATAATTTTGAAAAAGGTTATGCATTAATAAATATAAATTTAAAAATTAGTATATCCATGTAAATTTTTCTATTAAAATTAGAGTAAATGTGAGTTGAATGCTTAATCAATTATTTTGTAATATTTTGAAGTATTATTTTATTAAAAATCACTTCAACTAATTATTATTATTTAGTTTTTAAAATTTTATTTATTTTCTTACAATTTTAGATTAAATAATGAATTAAAATGTTAATTTTATTAAATATTTAAATTTAAAAATGTTATACAAATAATAATTAACAAATAACAATTAATATATAAGAATTAACAATTATACAATATAGGGAAGAATTGTAGTCAAAATTCATTCTAGAATTTGAATGATAGAAATAAATCTTCTTCCTTGGATCTTTGGCTTTCTTGTTTATGAATTATCTCTGCATTTAATCAAGAAAAGTTGATGAGTCATTTTCATGTAATTATAAATAATAAATTATATATCTAAATTAATAATATAATTTATAAATTTATTAAAGAATTGTTTATAAAACTAAATGAATTCAAAATGATTTAATTTAAACTCAAATTATTTATTAAATTAAATATATTATATAAATTTTTATTAAATGGAAAATTACTTAAAATAAATCATAAATAATTAGAGTTATTAAAAACACACTATGTATTTTAAAAATAATAAAACCCTACAAAATGCATATGGGATGAAACAAAAATAATATATTGAAATAAATATAAAATTAAATTAAATATGTATATATTTACTTTACATCAGCAAAGTTCCAAAGAATAAACATAAGAAAAACTAGAAACTCATAGCATTGAGAGCATAATTGTATTTGAAAAGAGCAACCACAAAAGGAATGTAAGCAAAGGCACAGTGAATGGATTGTGGCACCAGATATCCATCACTGATGATAACTGACAAATGCAATAGTAGTGAGAATCAATTCAGTGACGTTCTTACTTGTTCGGGTAGCAAGTGAAAATTAAAGCTATATGGAATCTTGTCCATGTATGGCTTCGTAACAAAGGAAAACGGCCGATCTCCAACTACCCAAGATTGATACAGATATCATTCTTCATATTTGCAAGTATTACATGCTATCTTGCTTCTCACGGCTTCTATAACTCTTCATCGTATTAATTTTTAGTAATTGATGTTATTTTAACACATTTATTTGATAAATTTTAATGTTATTCAAAAATGAAAAATATTATTTAGAATTAAGATTTAGTTGAGTCCTGTGATTAAAATTGCACTGCTTAGTTACAAACTAATTTCATTATTTGAAAATCCCAACTTTATCTTAAAAAATGAAAAACAAAAAATGTTCACATTTCAAAAAGGATCAACTTTATGTATTAAATGTATAATAATCATAATATTTAATAAAGATTGACACGGTTTAATTCATTTTTTTTTAATTTATTCATATGCAAAGATAATTAGATGCCAAAGCTTTATTATCATTTCTTATTCTAGCTAATTTATCTTAATATAAAAAATTAAAACAGTCTCATAATATATATAATATAATATCACATTATGCAATCATATTGTATTATAATATTATGATAATAAATTATAAATAAAATATGATATAATCAATACATTATTTTAAATTATATAGTAAGTTAGATTTTATTTTTTCATTAACAATCATACTTGACATTGGATTAGAGATCTCTATTCAAATGTTTCAAAACATGATATTAAATTACAAATCTCAATATTTTAATTTTTTAATATCTAATCATGAATCTCATTTCTCAATTATAATTATATAACTTTATTTGTACATTATAATTATATTAATAATGATTTATTCATTTATTGATAAATATAATCTAATTATAATATAAAAAATATTGATGAACATATAAATATAGATATTTATATATATTTAAGAATATGTTGCATTGGATTATCTATATTTAGAGAGATCAAAATGATTTTTCTCCAAAAGCGTACCCTAGCTATCTTACTAAGGTGAAGCTACTAGCTGCAATATTTTGCATACATGGGTGTATCCTTGCATTAAAGAGAGACATAACACTTTTAGCACAACAGGAAATAACAGGAAAAATGATGAATACCTGCATAGGCTAATGTCCATAGCTTGAAAACAACATTAACAACTATTTATTACACCTCGCAGAGCAGCATTTCAAAAGGAAAGTTATTGATCACACTTTCGTCCTGTTACTAGCAACTGCAACCCTTCTTTGCAAACTGATAATTAAAGCAAGATTTTGTTGCTCGCAATATCCCAATCCAGCCTTGGCTTGGCTGTAAATGTCCCAACTTCAATCGCCCACAAATGATATTATTAAATACAAAAGGTATTATGGTCTACTTCCTTGTCAATGTTTTAAGAGTTCATCCTTCTGAACTTGAGATGCTAGTTTCTTATGACTATTCCAAAACTGCCTGTATACGTTAATAATTTACAATTGGCTTGGAAAAGTCCTACGAACTAGTAATATTAAATTAACAAAATGATTTTTATCAACATCATCTTCTTGTACACGTCAAAAAATAGGACAGAATGCACTAAAATCAGATGAGTAGCTTGATTATAGAGTGAAGCATTTTCTTATGTGCTTTCAACATTCTCAAGGTTAAGCCAAGAAGAATAGAGATGGCGAAAACCAAGATTTTGTACTCTAGATTCTTTTTTGGGTTGAACTAGGACAATCTGAGTGCGTTATGCTCGTACTACAAGTCATGCATCTTTCTCTACCTTGTTTCATTTTCAGAAGCAAGAGAAATAAGAAGTTTCGGGGTTCCATCTTTTCCTGATCACAGGATAAATTTGTATGATTGGTAACTGAAATCACCATAGTAAGAAATATAAGAAAAATAATAGATCCATGTAAACCTGTAAAACCCTGTACATGTATGGCCTGAATAAATCATCGGCAAACAAGATCATGTGAAAGAAAGAACAAAGTTCCAACGAACCCAAGTGACAGTTTACCTTGTATTTTGTATATTAATGTGTTGAGTTTGCTGATTTGACTCAAACAAGATCCAACTTAGATCAGATATGACAACTATCTCTTTGCCTAAGCTAGATCATATTGAGAAGGAAAGCACTCGAGAAGTAAGAACTTCCACACAAAGAGTTTTAAAGGCTTAAGAAATCTTTCTTGTTAGTTTTGGGCTTGTGAAGATCTTCATAGCTTTAGACTTGTGTTGATGAGTTCATATAATACCTTTTAATCATTAATCTCTATATGCCCTTCTCGAGTACACATATTCAGATAAACCCTAGCCAGCTACAGTAGTAATTAGATTTTAATCGAACCTGTCGACTTAAGAAAATGAAGAAACGTTACGAAATTGGATACATATCAAATTAGTTCTCGCCAAAAATATTATTAGAACCCTAAAATAGCAGATATGGTAACGGTATGTCATA
Source organism: Dalechampia spathulata (assembly GCA_948192965.1). NCBI lineage: Eukaryota > Viridiplantae > Streptophyta > Magnoliopsida > Malpighiales > Euphorbiaceae > Dalechampia > Dalechampia spathulata. The sequence goes on along the minus strand of CANYBF010210341.1, from coordinate 11,938 downwards.
TGGAAAGAGAAACAGCATATGAATACCCAATCTCAACTATGAAAAGCAGTGCGAGACGGTAATGACTCGAGGCACAATCGCCAAAGAATCATTAATTATTCTTGAAATCATTGAACTGCACCGAGACACAAAAATCCTGTCACTGAAAACCTGAACAAGCTCGGTGAGTTAAATATAAATAGTATTTATATAATTTTCATAATGCAAGAACGAAAGGAAAATAGAAATTGTTCAACAGATACGAAAAATGATAAGAAAAATCAAAACCAAGAAATCTCAGATGAGCGTAAACAAGATCGCATACCTCTAATAGATATTGAACAAGGAAAAACCCTAAAAGCCGATGTACATTCAGGTGTCACAGTTCTGCAAAATTGGAGTTCACCGTGGAATTAGGGTTTCTCGTGGGGCCAACAGCAGGTGAAACTGTCACATGATCTGGTCTTCTTCAACGGGGGAAGGATGATAAGATCATGCTGGCAGCTTCAACTGATAGTGGTGCACGGCAAGAAGATGGACAGTCTCACGGACTGCTGTAAATCCTAAAGAATACAGAGAGAGCTACCCTTATCATATCACTAGGGTTAGGAGTCTTTGTTACAGGCAAATATGGTTGTAGAGAAGAGAGGATAAAGCGGTATAAATAGAGAGAAAATATAAATAAGGGTATATTAAAACTTAATGGAATAATTAAAATTTAAAAATCTGAAATGATAATTTTCATAAATCGTAATTTAAAATTCAAAATATTAATTTTCTAGTATATTGTACTTACCTAAATAGGTTTTTACCTGGCACAAAAGATGGGGAAGTTGGTAATGAAAATAAAACTTAAGCATGCAAAGGGAGGGTGGTCCCAGGGCGATGCAAATTGAATATTGTCACGCCAAGGCTTGACAGCATGCAGTTTCGCAGACAGGTTAGTGAGTGTTTCTATATACATTATAAGAGCATTAGTAACTTTTGAGTTGGGACCCCTTTACCCCTCTCTCTCTGGTCTACCGTGAGAAGTGAAGCATCAACCATGAGCAAATAATAGTTAAAAACCCTATAGTATGGTATGAGGGGACCATTTGCATGGCTTCATAGGCGTAGCATAAAATTTATTCATAAACGGAAACAGGAAATATCTCAGTCGCAATTGAAATTCCCGTTTAAATATCTCTGTTAGTCGGAATCTGAGTCGAAGACATTCTTAAGAAATGATTCCGGTAGCATTACGCCAAAGTTCATAATGATGTCACTCTCACTTGCTGTGGTCATTTGTTCCAATTTTGTATAACTTGGTATCTTTGCTTTGGTCACAGATGATAGCCTTTTCCCCCAAAATTTCCTTACTTTGGTTACTGACAATTCCGCATCTTCTTGATGCCAGGCTGCCCACCGCATCTCAGTAGTTGCATTACTAACAACTGATACGGACAATCCGGAAAACGACTGGATTGTTATGAAGCTTCTTGTTATTAAGTAACTTTTGTTTTCCTTTTACATGGTGTTCACTATAAATAAAATTTCATACATTTTTTAATAAATGTTTTTAATTTGAATAAATTTTATAATTAGTACAAAAAAAACCCACTTGTTATTGAATATTTACTTTCAAGTAAAATTATTCTTTTTTTGAAAAAATTGAATCACAAATATGCTTAAAGTTAATCAAGGTCTTATTCCTCTGAAAACTAGGTGTTATGATGGAAGCGGCATGCGATTTCAAGAATAAAAAATAACCCTAGCTAGATATTTGCTTAACCTTTCTGAGATATCCCTAAATCGGTATGTAATACTTTGTTTTATTTATTCTATCCTTATTTAATTTGTAGAACAATCAATACTTTTGTAAGAATTTCAACGAAGCAATGTCTATGGTGACAAGAATCTGAAGAGCATTTCACGCAAACAAGGCTTACCATATCAACAAAGAATGCGTCTAAAGAGATGACATGGATTTCTCTTTCCAGTTCCACTTTTATACTTCTTCCATGGTTGCCCGGTTCAAATAAATTACTTGACACACGATGGACTATTAAAACATGTATGCTGCTACTCTCATCCGTCCTAACTCACGATTCAACTCAGATTTAATATAACTCATGCAGCATATCATAACAACCATAACTTTACATTTTATTTTAAATATATCTAATTAATATTTTATATTTTAAAAATATATATAAATAATATTAAATTACTAAGTATGCAATTATAAATATTATTTTGATAAAGATGTATGATTTATGTAAATACAATTAATGTTAAAAAAAAATTATAACATAATTCATATAATAATATTTCATAAAATACATTTTATTGCCATTAACTTGTCTGTACATATCAAATTTTCATAGACTATTGATATAATAATTTGCATTTTTAGATAATTATTTTTTATACTTGGACTGTTGTTTTTATACCATAAGATTTTGAATAAGTAATTATTTATAGATATAATATTAACGATAAGATTAACTCTAATTCAACACTTATTAATTCATGAACTCGACTAGATCAGCTTTCAAAACCATGCTTGAGCGTAAATAATTAACACCATTGGATATTTTAAATATAAAATGTTCATATTGTAAACCTCTGACTGACACGTGGTTATGAAGGGACATTATATTTTATAATAGTTATGTGAAGAATAAACATTATCGGCTTCAAATAATAACATTTATAAAACATCATTTTTATCAGAAGAAATACAAATCTCAATGCATAAATGAAACTACCAGCTAGAAAATTCGAAAGCTCAACAGATGCTGATGTGGCTTTATCTTAACCGTTTACGTAAATCGATCTGCTATGATTTAAAACGAACCACGGAGAATAAAGTGAAAATTTTATAAAATAAATTCAAATGAAACGACCCCATCAGCTCGCCTTCCCGCCTTATAAATCCCACGCAATCTAACAGAAACTCACTCCTCTTTCACTTTTCTATTCAAATTTTCTTGCTCCTTCCTTCTCTCTCAAGACAAACAACCAGAAAAAGGTTCCAAACAAACACAACGATTCAAAGATGATAGCTACGCTTAAGTAAGTTCACGCACCTTTTATTTGATTTAGTCATTATTGTGTTGATTGTGAAATCTTAACCGCATATTCAAATCGCAATTTATGATGCATGTTTGTTTGCAGAGCCGAAGAGCAAAGTCAGTTACAGCTCGTGGAACGGGAAGACATTGACGATGATGAGGATTTGTTCGAAGCTATCGATAAGTGTAAGCCAAGACAAAATCTCCGAGCTCGTTGTTTTTACATATAATATTTCGTAGTGGTTTTCTCCTTTCCTGTCAATTTCGCGCTTTTTCTAAAATTTCTTTTTGAGTAATATGCTCTGTTTATTTTGTTAACTATGAAATGTCTTGTATCTGCGACGGTTGCAACTAAAATTTCGCGTTCACAAAAGTCGCTAGCACCTCTCTTCTTTTTTGCTTTGTTATTCTTCTAGTATAGGTTCTCTACATAGTTCATTTTGTGTTTGCTTGCTTTAGCTTTAGTTTGGATCGTTAATATACTATTTCTCAATTAGCAATCTTGAATAATTCACAGGTTAATGCATAGCAAAATTTACCTTCTCTCTTTTTGTATACACATACACTTGGACCTGTTTTTCCATAATTGTTGATCGAACTTTTGTGCTAATAGTGTGTTAATCATTTGCAAAAATTAAAGTGATAGCTCAAGGAATCAACGCTGGAGATGTAAAGAAGCTTCAGGATGCTGGGATCTATACCTGTAACGGTTTGATGATGCACACAAAAAAGGTGAAGTAGAATAACTTAAAATTCAATCGTCTTTCAGAATCTTGCAGCTCTTTTTTTTTCTATTCTACCTGATACTAATATGTTAATTTTAATATGACTGATTCTTATTGTTGTTGTTACTATCACCCACAGAATCTGACAGGAATCAAAGGATTATCTGAAGCTAAAGTTGATAAAATCTGTGAAGCTGCAGAAAAGATAGTGGTTAGAATTTCAAAGACAAATCACATGATAGTTGTTAAACATGATAATAGAAATATGATTTTATGTTCTTTTTTCGGTTGTTTCTCAGAACTTTGGTTATATAACTGGAAGTGATGCTTTACTGAGAGTAAGTCATTGTTATATACATACAAATACATATTCGCTCTGTTTAAAACTTTAAGAGAGATCAAATTTTAATTCAAAGTTGAATTTTAATTTCCTTTTTTACGGCTCTGCCAGAGGAAGCAAGTGATTCGTATCACAACAGGAAGTCAAGCCCTCGATGAACTATTAGGGGGTAAATTTTATATTTCTTTTGTTTTGATGAATTCTTTTGAAAAGTCATTTGTAAATGAATTTGTATGCGTGGTATTTAAATTATTAACTTCAAAATTTATCAAACAAATCATATCTATTTAATTTCACAATGGATTTTCTAAAAGAATTTGTGGAATTCACTGATACGAAAAGCATGTTAAGGTACGATTAAGTATGGCCTCTTCCCATGCTTTTTTCCGCGGAATTGATGTTGCTTTTTTTTATTCTGTGATTAAATTGATAAGGTGGCATTGAAACTCTGTGTATTACGGAAGCTTTTGGTGAATTCCGGTGAGACTCGTTTGTTCTATAGGTGTTGCTTATTGTGTTGATAGTTCTGGTCCAATTTCGATCTTGAAATCTCAACTGATTATTTATTATCGTTCCAGATCGGGAAAAACACAGCTTGCTCATACCCTCTGTGTTTCTACACAGGTTACTTTCTTACCCTGCGAATCCTTAATGTCCATCATATATAGCTTGAAAATGATCAACAATCTGAAGTGAAGTTTGAGAATTAAATGCACTGGCTTGACAAACACTTTGCATTTCGTTGACGATTAACAGGATTGAAATGATATCACTTCCATTAGAATGTAAAAATGATGTAAAGACATTACTTATTGCATTAGCCTTTTGCTTAAACTATTAAAATATAATCATTTCTACTCCTGTGCAGCTCCCTACTAACATGCGAGGAGGGAACGGGAAGGTTGCTTACATTGATACTGAAGGAACTTTGTATCCTGCCAATAGCACTTCTTTCTTAATATCTCGAGTGGTGATATAGTTTGCTCCCGTGATGTCATTCTGTGTGACATCTGTTTCCTTCTTAATAACTGGCACTTTCAGCCGGCCTGATAGGATTGTTCCAATTGCTGAAAGATTTGGTATGGACCCGGGAGCAGTTCTTGATAATGTAAGTATAGATATTTTTTCCTATCACTAAACCACTGAAGAAACCAATTCTCATTTGCTTTGTTTGGGATGTGAAAGATCATTTATGCTCGTGCCTATACATATGAGCATCAGTACAACCTGCTTCTTGGTCTGGCTGCAAAAATGTCTGAAGAACCATTCAGGCTTCTGGTGAGATTTTTTCTGCCTTTAAATCCTATATTACAGCATTAGCAGTCCTGGTGAGGTGATGATGTTGTTTTCCTGCAAGTTAGATCGTGGATTCAGTGATTGCCCTGTTTCGGGTGGATTTCACGGGACGAGGAGAACTTGCAGAGCGCCAGGTGAAAAATTGAGCTTCTCAACATTTTTCCTAATATCCCATTATAGTTTATCTTCTCTTTATAACCTTTTCGTCCTCTTTGCCTTTCGGATGACATGAGCTGGTTCCTTTTTACAGCAAAAGTTAGCACAAATGCTCTCCCGATTGACAAAGATAGCCGAGGAGTTCAATGTTGCAGTCTACATGACCAACCAGGGTATTTCTCCGATGGCTTTATATCCATCCAGTCTTTTATATCTTATCATCTGACCATTATATTATAGTTTTCACATGTGTACAAAATTTATGCTGGCTTTCAGTTAAATATGCTTTATATCTCAATCCACACGCCCTATCATGCACAGATTACATTTGTTGCAGTATTCCCTGGAAACATATTGCTTAGTAATGCTGGTCAAATATTGGTTGCAGTTATAGCTGATCCAGGCGGGGGAGTGTTCATATCCGATCCAAAAAAACCTGCAGGAGGTCATGTGCTGGCCCATGCAGCCACAATCAGGTTGATGTTCAGGAAAGGCAAAGGTGAGCAACGCGTCTGCAAGGTGTTTGATGCCCCGAATCTCCCAGAGGCCGAAGCAATATCCTTTTGTTCAATAAACTGGAGGCCCATTCCACTTCTCCATGCACTAGAGTCGACAAGCTTAATTTCCAAGCAATTTAGAAGTTAAAAATCTTTTCTGTACGAGTTGTTCTTGACAGAAGCACGTATTTCAGATAACATCAGGGGGCATTGCAGATGCAAAAGACTAAACAAGCAGCTCCTGCTTTCAGGCATCTTCACAACCTCAGGGCACGAATCTGTAAAAGGTTATAATTCCTTGTGATCTAATGTTTCTTTTTAATTGCGGTTATCTACTAGTATATGTATATGGTTAGAAAGCTAGCTACACACAGTTCCTGAAGAAGGCATTGCAAGGGTTTTATGTGCTCTTGAATCTTGCTCTTCAATTATCATAACTTCTTGCATGCGAGAAATTATACAAGACGTGTAGTAGCACCTATTAGACAGGAGACACGTCTATCTCTGAAGTTTTTTTTTTTTTTTTTTGACAACTATGTTGTGCATCTCACTATTAAATTGGTTCTTAAATTTTAGAAAATTAGGAAAAGAAATATTTCCTGGATTTTATATCCCACCGTCTCTTCTTGACGTATGATTAATGAAGGTTCCTTTTGTCGACGTAGCTTTTGGTCTGCATTGAAGGAAAGTCGCAAGTGTTAAATTAACGATTTATTTTACTTATGGATAATACGTTTAACAAAATTATTATATAAAAATTATTATGATTCATTTAAATCACAGAAATCCTTTAAACTTTATAAAAAAAATTGATAAATTTACAAAAATCATTCACTAATATTTACAACGAGGCCATGGTGAAAAGATGAGGAAAAGAAATCCAAATCCAATATTTAGCGTTTGACTTGATGCTTAGGAAAACCAAAATCCACATCTCTAACTTATAACCATAGTAGAACTGAAAACAAAACAAACAAAACAAAATGGATAATCATCATTTTCTTTCTATAAAGATAATATAAAATGACAAGGTTTATTTTAGTGTACATAATATACCATTTTCTATTAAACATTGTTGGGTTTTCTAATCAAATACTAATTCTTATTTTTATTTAATTATAGATATTTAACAAAACACTACTAACATATAAAATAATTAATAATATGCAAATGCAAAAATACTAGTTCTATGTAAATTACATAACTGGTACCATATTTTGCAAATGATAGAACCTTGTCCAAACCATTAATGCGGTGGCAATGGTCGGTGGGATGAACTATTTCCGGATCCTTAAAATTAAATCATCGTTATAGTAAATTATGATTCCAAGTTGATGATATTTGCTATTAACGTTACTCCTGGAGGCGTAGCAGAACAATTTCAAAATTATCCACGAACTAAAATAAAATGTGCTCGGCTCCCAAGAAGACTAAAGTTGTCAGTAAAACATTATGTTAAAGACTTTACATTATAATTTTGAAATGAAACCAACAAATTGAACATTGTAAACCAACAGATCATGCGCACAGGGGCAACAGTTTTAGCTCGGAACTCAGTCTGGTAAATTTACCGTGTGGTTAATTGACAAACAATCAGCCATCTCAGACCCGGTTGTATGCAACCGACTTGCTAAAGAGGCGACGAATGTATATAACCTGAAGTGTGCTCACCAGAGCCAACAAAAGGTATTCTCCGACCGTGTAGAACATGACACGCTTTCTTGTACTCTCATTGGCTGCATAAGCGGTAAAAAAAAAAAAGACATCGTCAAGTAGTGATATGAGGTGAGTTATAATTGTTTAAAATGTTAAACTCTCATGTATGAGACCCTGTTAAGTTTTTCTTGTAACATTCATGTTATGAGCATGACAGTATTCGATTCTTCAGATTGGTGATGCTGAACATCATAAAGGAAGACTAAGTTTGTTGAACAACTTTGAAGAAACTTGTTCACATTATAACAATGTATGATGAAAAAATGAAAGAATCACAGAAAAGGAGACTTACTCTTCCGATGTCTGGCATCTCGTCCTTTTAAATATTGCTGCTCTGCGGTAACAGACTCCAAGGCCTCTCTCAGCTCAGCGATTTTAACATTAATGGGATTCAAATGCTCTGTGAAACCACAATTAAATCTCAACTATATTAGACCTAAATTCAACTAAAAGTAAGTCCCAGACAGGCATATCATAAGCAGAACGTAATCTCTGCAACCCCATCAGCCTAAAATACGTTTTCCAAGAAGAAATATTGTTCTAAGTACCATCTGTGGAGATTCACAGTTAGAGAGCATACAGAAAACTGCAGTAGTTTATCAGAATAAATAGATGAGAAAGAAATAGACAAACCATCTTTAGCAAGATCATGGGCATTGGGAATATGGCCAACATGAATATAAAAGGAGACAGTCTCCGGAGTTGCATGAGGATTGTGAAAACAGAACTTGTACATTCCGCTTCTTGGGGCCTTAAACTCAAACTTGTCCCCAGACGTTCCCTTTACCGTGTGCACTACATTGTTGGCAGGAGATGAGACCTGGATGTTAGGACATCCGATCATCAAGACAAAGAAATAACAAAATCGGGAAATATAAATGTAATGCCAAGCTAATGCAGAAAATGCTAACACCCAACATAGACTCTGGCATTCAAACATGAACCAGACCAACAATGTTGAAGACGTAGAATATTTTAGTACGATAAATTAACAGTAACCATGCTGGAAACTGTTCAAATTCAAGAGTTTAAGTTCAAAATAGAATCTTTACTCGGTTCCTTGTCATGTTTTAAAACATAAGTCACTATAATTGCTGGAATTCAATTCCTTCAGCTGAAAATAAAAACAAACAGAGATAATTTTGCGAGAATTCAACTGCTAAACCAAAGCAACTTCTTCTTCCTCCTCTTGTATTTCTTCTGTTACCACAAGTCAAATCTCACCCAATTTCAATCATATGTCAAACCCTAACTAGTATAACTAGGGTTCAAATATTAATTCTTGGCAATTCAAGATCAACCGTAACACTAATTCAAGACTGCACATCAACTCAAACATGTAGATCTAGAAGTATTCCATAGGGAGAAGGATCAGACTTACGGTGAGATCGATGCCGCGGTGATCGGAGCTCCAGAAAATATCATGGTCAACAACGACGAAATTCCCCGAAACGGTGTCACCTTCGTAAAGAACGTATTCGTATACACATTCCTCGTCGGTGACAGTTACGGATAATGAAGATATGCGCCCTATTAAACCCATAAACAAGATCGCCACTACGTACATCTGCTTTCTCTCCATCTTTTCTTTACTTTTCCTGGAGATTTTCCCCCCTTGTACCCTCTTAATTCTTCCTCTCATGTCTTGTTTCTTTTTTTGCCCACCTTCGGCAGGAGCGCGTGCATGTTATACTAGGAAAGCGACGCCGTATTTACCTTCTCAACTAATCATCAGATATTTTTTGCCTGATGGAGTTCATCCCTCGGCTGATTTCTATATTAAATACAAAAAGATTTTTTATTCTTGTATTAGTGTGATAATTTCTAAAATTCTCTATTTGAGGTTTTTATACCTAGGACTACTTTGACTAAGTGCCTAATAAAGATAAATTATATTTTTATTATTCTAATTTTACCTTATACTTCTAATATTCACCTAAAAATCACACAACTTAATTATTTGGTTTAATTAGTCCCTATTCTACCTAAAACCTTAAACAAGGCTCTGATACAATTCTTTACGAGTCTGCTCTTACTTAATACTTTAAGGTGAAAAATTAAGAACTACTCAGGGATCTTGCTTAATTAATTCTAATGCCTAGTTTTTCTTATTTCTTCTAATGTTTTATATTCATTAAAATACCTATTACTTGCTACGAATCCTAGAGGTGATATATTTTCAATAAAATATTTTTCAAATTCTTTTTGGTTTAAAGATACTTCTTCTAGCTGCTTAACAAACAAATCTATTTTTTGATTTAAATTTTCCAAGTCTAATTTTACTAAATTAATAGTATCAATAACAGAATTTAACAATCCAATTACAGGAACTTTATCAGTACCGTGATCTAAATGAAAACAATCAGGATGTGGACAACTTTTAGATATTAAACAAAACTAAGAACACACATAACACTTCTATTATCACAACACAATGAATTTCTTTCAATCTCTTACTTCTTTTGTTACAAGAAGTCTACACAATACAAAGTTTACAAATAGATATAACGACTAGAAAAGAACCTATACCTCAAATCGACTGGGTCCACTTTGCTTCCGCAATCTATTTCTTCCTGCCCGTCACCGGCGATGAGTTGAAGGATCTTTTATGCTTTGGTTGCCTTCTCTTTGAGGTCTTACTGGCACTCCTTCTGATTCAGATAGTTCTGAAGAAATAAGCTGAGGTGTAGGGGAGAGAATTTCGTCAAGAAACCTGATGATTCGGTTAATTAACTCTAACGTTCGCTGTGACTCTCTGCAATCACAATATTGATCATGATTTTCCCAATGCTCGTCGTGTACAAATCTTCCTGTTTGAATTAGATCTGTTCTTAAGTCTCTCACTTTTCTAAGGTTTGTAAAATCTAGTAAACACAGGCTTGTTGTAAATTTTTTGATAATGGCAGAAGGCATTAGAGAGATAAGAGAACTTGACAAAAAGTTTTTGCTTTTATTTTCCCTCCCCTTCTTCAGAAACTGAAGAGGTATTTATAATACAAGTGCTGGTGCCTTTAGTGCCGTTTGCCAGCTTAAAAGTAAAATGATTAATCCAACAAGATAAAAAGGAGATTCCTCTTTATCTTTTACAAAAGCTAAAGGACATCATTCATCATAAAAAGACAAGCCAGCTGGGTTCTGAGATGTCTTTTTAAGACTCGTGACTGACACTGGGACCAGATTCCTTTAGTCAGGAATCTTAATAATGCACACAAAATGACAACTAAAAAGGAATTACAGCTGGTGTCCATAGGCTGTTTTATCCAGCTTTACAGAAAATATACATTATTTAAATGATAAGATTCCTTATCTCATGGTGCTGGACCATCGACTTTTCAGTAAGCCTCTTGATTGGCTCCTTGGATATCCATCCAATTAGGATCTTCTTCTGGGTCATCCTCTTCTTTGTTGGAGTCATTTCTTAATCCTCTCAAAAGTTATTCCTCCATTTGTCGTTCTTTTTCTTGATAAAGTTTTTTCCAGAGCTCAAATGTCTGACTTTTGAATTTAAGGTTCTTATGAAAGTCTGAGAAATAATACCTTAATTCTATAGCACATTTCCTGCCTTGTTCGAACTGCACATCACTCCATTTGTATGTTTTCAAATGTTGAATTAGAACTTCATCTTGATGTAATATGACTAATATACGTTCATCTCTTAAGATTAAAAAATCCCAGTCATGAGACAAAGCTGTGACTTTTTCTTTGAACAACTCAATGGCTTTTGCTTTGTTGAATGACTTATTTTCCTGGTAAATCTTCCATACTCGTTCTATGTCGACCTATTGAGGTTTTGTCAGCGATTCTCCTGGAAGTGCTTCAATTTCCCAAACCTGATATGGATATATAGGGGTTCCATTTTCCTCGTACTCCATGAGTGTACTGGTTATTGTGCAAGTAGCATTTCCCTTCTTGGCTTTCATCTTCCTTATTGTCGTTCTTACTATGCTGGGCAGTTGTTCTATCTGTTCCAAATTGATTTCTAGAACATCAACGAATCCTATATCTACCAGGTGTAGACATTTTACTGCCATGGCTTCTTCTACTCTCAAAGTTACCCATCCATCTAGATAAACATGAATATACGGGTACAGTTCTGTAGCTGCTTTAAACATTCTATCTGCGGAATCAACCACTTCTTTCTGTATTTTTTCTCGAATCTCCATAGGAAGATAT
>CANYBF010210320.1:0-20911 GCA_948192965.1 Dalechampia spathulata | reverse complement strand
AGCAATACGGGCATGATCATATTGTTATGATAAGAGCACGACCATGGAATAAGCGTGAGGTTGTGCAACCATATGAAATCATGAAAGGATTCTAACTCTTAGTAGAGCAATACGAGGGAGGAAAATAGGTCAGGTCTTTGCAAATCAACTGACACGATAGGGCAAAGATCTACATAACATGCAATAAGGGTCCTAGTTTGGAATGTTGCTAAGTTTACTACATGGGCTTTAGTCCGATTTTGAGAATGGGCTAAGGTCTCCCACCATGTTATCCATAACCTATCCAACTAAATGGAATCATTGATATAGGACTATACCTCGCGTCTATCCATCAAGAATCATCCATGGTTATCAGTACAGTGCAGCTAGTGGTGAAGGCAGATGTGCTTTCATGAGGAGTCGAATGGAGTCCAAGGTACTCACTCACTCACAATCACCGGTTTGACACAGGACTAGGGTGGTGTATGTAGACATGGATTGGTGTTATGATGCATTCAATTAATCCAACTATGATGGGAAAATTGATATGGAAACTCTTAAATGCCACCACGCTTTCACCATGATGTCTCTAGTGGAGTTGCCACTATGAGCGTCGGTTTGTGCCGGAGCCCAGAGTGAGGCTTGCGATGCTCACGGACCGAGGACCACACTTGGATTGAAAGTATAATCTTCTCTAGGGGTTACCCCGAGGAATGATACAGACTCAAAAGAGTCACAAAGGAGTTGCCATTGGATGGTTCCATATTGGTCCAACTGACTTATGGCATGAGTGCTAGTTAAACCCTTTAGAGATTGGGTTTGGATGGTGGAGATAAATTTCTATGAGTTTCCAAAGTTCATTTTATTATTATAATTGTTCTAAGCAGGCAAGCATACAAACGTATATGTAAGCACACAGCATGACATGTGATCTGGCATTGCAAAGTTGCACGTAGGATGGCATATAATGCTATATGACATTTGGATGGCATGGTATATGGCATGCGACGTACCGATAAAATAATCATGGCATATGCATGACATGTGAACATGAATGACATATCATATACGTGATATGGCAACTAAGCATGATATATAGGCATATAATCATGATAAATAGCATACTAGCATTTAACATTTTTGGATCAATTATTACAAAGCCATAATAAATCTATCCTATTACAAAAATATCCTTGCATACATATTTTAAGACATTAAGTAACGTCCCCTCCTCCTTGGGTACTATTTTGTCTCGGGGTACACGAGCCAAAATGCACAAATCTCTTAACAGTAGGATTTTCTTCAAGATCTTCACTCCAACCGTGCTTAGGGAGCTTAACTAAAGCCAATTAGTCTCTAAACCTAAGCAATTAATTAATTAAGTGCTTAATTAATTTTAGGAGATTTTGGCAGAGTTTTGGCTTACTTCTAGAGCAATTTTTGGATCACCTTAGATGAACCCCAAGCTCTATATTTATAGAGCCAAATTAGGGCTTGGCAAAATTGTAATTTTCAGTCTAGATTTGAAAATTTTAAGGCTATGTGTGCCACACATAGGGCTATTTGTTCAGCATGTAGTGCTATATGTTGCGCATATAGTATTTTGACCAGTCGTGTGGGGCCTATTGGGGTTGCATTAGGACATGTGCTCCATGCCCCATAAGTATCATTTTATGTGCCAAGACATTGTACAATATGGCTCACATCCCGTTTGGTCTCGAGAAGGCTCCCGATCAAATGTCTTTTTTATGCTATATGCGATGCATATAGCGTTTTGCCCCTATTCGTTTTGCCTCGCTCGGGCAAAACGGGATGTGAGCCATATGTCAAATAAGCATCATTTGACATACTAAGGCATTGTGCAATGAAAAGTTTTCTGGATTTGGTTCAGAAGGTGGGACCCACTAAATGTCTTTTTTTTTTGCATAGTGCTATGCACTAAATCCATTTTGTTTACGTATTTCACCTCGCACGGGTGAACTGCAATGTATTTCTTATGTCAAATGAGCATTATTTGACATATTAGAGCATTGTATAAATTGGCTCTTTGTTAGATGGGCTCCGGTTGGTGGGCCCCACCAAGAATCCTATTTCGGGCATATAGTGCTATACGTCCAAAATGAAAGATTTTGCATGCTATGTGTTCTGCATATCAAATAAGTGTTATTTGATGTTGCAAGACATTATCGGTGTGTTAGTGCTCTAACATGTGGGCCTTACCAAGCAGTTTTACACTTATGTGCTGTATGTGCAGTGCTATGCACTCAATGTACTCTGCATGTCCAGAACACTCAGAGGAAGCTGACAAGGGTGGTGGGCCCCGCTAAACACAATGGTGGGCTCTACCAACTACAATGTGCTCTGTACACCCAGAGCACTCAGAGGAAACCAAAGAGGCCTATATGCACTATCGGGGTCAGTTTTGGGGACTAATACCAAGCTGAATCGGTAAAAACCCGAGATTGCACAAGGGTGAAAAGTTAGGGTCAACAACTATTAATTTTTATATTTGCATTGTATGAATCTCAATTGTGTTTAAGGACTACTCTATAATTTATTTTTTACCATTTAATTTACTATATATATATATATATATATATTTTACTCTTGGACTAAATTCATATTTATTATCTTGTACTATTGAGTAATAATTTGCTAGTGTTTGACTCTCTTGATCCCTAAGGATGATACCTATATTTTATATGATTCATAATTATTTTATAATCACTTTCTACGATGAACATAATTTTAGCACTATTGTTGGGGATCGACGGTTTGTAGTCAACATTAGTTTTTAATAGTGAAAAATTATATTAAGATAATTTTCTATGAATATATTTTGTTTTATTCATCTTCTTTGTTTATTTTCTCATATATCTGCATAGATTTCAATTTAATTAGTGTAGAGATTAGTTTATTTACTTGTTGTTTAAGAGTGTTTTCATGATTTTTATTTTGATTTCTTAGTCTTAGTACTTATTTTTGAATTTTCACTCTGATTAATTCTACTCTATTTCGGATGAATTTAAAATATTTGCATTTTCTCAAGCATAGTTATGCTCATAATCTTATCTGATAAATTATAGAATTTTTGCCTATATATTATTTAAAATATTTTTCAATGCTAGTATTTTTACTTGGTTTTCCTGAATAATAAGTGAAATCCCTATGGAAGTATGGCAATACATGTGCAATTTATAATGGTTCGACACTAACTCTTACCTACATCCACTTCTCCTAAGTTCTCAACCTAGGGTTCCACTAATTACAATCACAATCAATACAATAAAGGATTCCTCAATTGAATCTTAACCCTAGTGTTTTTAGGCTCACACTCAAACCTTTACAATGATTATAATCTCACAACGAATAAACTCTCTAATACAAGTTAATGTCCTAAGTATTAATCTCACACCAACCAATAATTAAAAAACCTAACACTTAGGTTATGGGAATACAATACAAGAGAGTTTACAATGCTAGAATCATAATACAATAAGCAAACTTACTTGCTATTAAAGATTGAAGCTCAAAATATGTTTTGCTTTACAAAACTAGCCGTTAGAAAATGAATAGATGTCACACCTCCTAGTCAGGACATGTCCCGTAATGAAACCCTGAAACTCCTCACTAACGCCCCAGAATTTCATCATAAGGGAAAAATCACAAGACAATAACATCATCGCAAAGCATACAAAGCATGACAAAATAAATCTCTAAGGAATATCATGCATACAGATACCAAGGAAAGATGAGGCAATACTGAGTCAATCATAACGTACAACCATATATATATATATATATATAACTACAGTTATCCCAGTGGTATCAAAAAGTAATAACCAATACAACACAAATTGGTATTACTGTAAAAAATAAGAAGAGGCATAAACTGCATACATAATGCCCGAAGGAGTCAACCTAATGTGTCCCGGGCTACACTCATGAGGTCCGCAAAGGCCGTGAGCCACACTGCCAACAAACTCTGCTACCCCTATCTAACCTCTGAAATGCTCAAACTTGCGTTCATCAAATGACAAACGTTGAGTAAAAACTCAGTGGCGCTAATTAAAATGAATGCAACGATCGATAAAAATGAAGTGTAAAGAATACCAAAATAAAATAAAAATAACAATTATTCTTATGGTATAAGCAAGTAATTAAATGTCAATCATCAATTATTCCAAGTACAAGATAATCACAAGTAATAACATAACATATTTCAGTATCATATGCATAAGCATCATTATTAATATTTATTTTAATGCAGCGTACAAATCAGATTCCCATATAATTATATTTGCCCGTACATAGGCCCAAAGTCCTTTATCTTATCACTTCGTAGTACCTGAATTCATTTTTGTTTCTCATTCATAGCATCATGAATAACTCTCACATTTTCATAACTATAATATCTTATTTCAGTTTAAAATGAATGCGTGCAATTATGAAATGAATCTATTAAAATGTAATGCTTTGCACTCTCCCTCAAAACATAATCTTGCTCGTTGTTTCATCATAGTTCACTAATCACTTTTCTATTTACAACATTCTCTGAAATGTGACTGTACTCAGCATTCAGTATTAATAAATAGCATACGTGATTGAACTTAGCGTATGGAAAGCGACTGCACTCAGCTTCCATATATACATATATCTTGATATGTGACTATATCTCAATGTATAAATTAGCCTCACTTTTCCACCCTTATAACACCATGTAGTGATGTTATGAAATGCTAATGAATTATGTAAGAATGAATATGATTTTATGATGTGATATATTGAAATGTCAGAGTGCATAACATTTTGTTTCTCATAATTTCCAGAGCATACAACTCAGTATATATCATGCAATGCGTGTGTGCTATTATCTTAGACTTAATTTTTAAGTCGAGTGTAGTTAGTACTGACCTTCAGTTGCTTTTCCCTTATCTAAGCGTCTAGGGGACACGTGAATAGGCTCCTCAGTAGATCCTGTATAATCATATATATATAAATTTAGTAGTATTCCTAGATGATTCAATCATTTACCATTCGTACAAATCATGCTAGGTAGTAATAATATGCACATCATATAATAATTATTTCCTTAAGTGCCTACTAAAAAATAACATACAAAAGAAAGTACCATTTAAACGTCAATAAAAATTTAATTAAGAATAATAAATATGTAATATCTATTTCCAAAATACTTCTCCTATTATAACCTATGGTAATATAATTTTATTTATTAATTAAATTATAGGTCTACTAATTTCATAAAATCAAGAATTTACAAAACTTATATTACATAACAATTTTAAGGTTCAATAAAACATATATTGATCATAGTTTAAAAGAGTAGTAATAAATAATCTTAATTACTAATTAAATGGTTATAAAAATATCATATCATATATGTTTAATTATTGTTACTCATTATCAAGTTATGCGCATGAAAAGTGCAAGTAAAAATTTTACATAAATCATATAGGGAGTTATTTAATTTAGCATGGAAATAATGAATATAGAATATTAAAATCATATAGTTCTCCTCATAGTTAAACATAAATATAATTTAGGATAGAACTTAGTAATGTGGCATTTAATCCAACATTAAGGTAAAAGATTACCACCTAAGTAGTATAAAATGATCCTATTAATTATAACATACTAAGGTTTACGTAAACACTCTCATGCTTATAAAAGAATCAACGCTTCACATTAATTATGAACACATAGTTCCTGTAGCAAGTAATAGACAGATTTGTAAACAATTTGATTCATTTGTCAATTCATGGCAAGGCAACATCGGTAACAAGTTAATTAACATACATCATTTCTTAAGTTAATTAACATACATCTAAATTGATGCTAAAAAGAGTTACTACTCCTTACTTAATTTCCTGCATCTATTTGGTCAAAATAATCATACAAGGCTAGTATACATAATCATCAAAACTTACGCCTTAATACCAAAACTGCCTTGTAATATCACAATAAATAAAGCACCCCATATACCCATTCGACTGCATCATGAAGCCACCAAATCTCATACAAAGCACAGTCATTAAATTCACATTCTTACAATTATAACACCATCATCTACCTACACACATACGGTAATTATTCTGCTCCAACACACATGATCAATACAAAATAAGAAAGATCATAGACAACCATAGCAACACCTTGCATCAATCGTAACACAATCGCACCATATGCATCATAGCTCTCATTTAACTTTCTTTCCTTTATAATCAATACATATATAAATGGCAGAAAGTTCAGGTCTCAAACAACTCATCAAGAAAAGAGAAGAAAGAATGGAATAGTATTAAAGATCAAAGAAAGACAGAATCGGCAAGAAACTTCCCTACCTTCACTGATCTTCCATCGAGCTTCCCCTTATACCCAATCAACCCCGTCCAGCTAAGATTATGGTACATTGATACATGTATGCCTCCCTAGAGTCAATTGATTAGGAAGCAAGAAGTAGAGGACTCCATTTCACAGAATACTCAAGGCATAACAAGGTACAGATTTACGGCTTAACCAAAGAAGCAAAACAACCTAGGAAAAAAAACCCAACTTAATATAACTAACTTGTAACAAGAACAACAGAAGATAATGGCTATCACAGACTGAGATGGAGAAAGGAAGGTGGTTAAGGTCTCGATAGAAGAGGAGGAAGAAGGGTTGGAAATCCTAAAAAAAAGAAAATGAAGACCCCCCTTTCTGTTTGCATGAAACCCATCCCTTTCACCCCCTTTCAGCAAATAATTATTTAACTAAATAAAAATAATTTATTTACTACACAATTATATGATATCAATATGCTAAAAATGTCCTTGCCCAACTTACCACTCCAAATTACACAATATATAAATATGTATACATAGATTAATACCATAAGCCCTCAATTATAGAATAATATATTATAATATATAAATGTTTATATATAATTATCTATATTAATAAATAATAATAATAATAATAATAATAATCTTCTCTCAATTCTAATATCATAATTAATATTAATATTAGTATTTACTTAACTAAAATTAGCAAAATATCTTCTTAATTCCTCCAACTAAAAATCTAATATTATACATATATCCTAAATAATTAATAAAAATAGTCTCACCTCCTAATAAATAATACACCTACATAATAAACTAAATATAGTGCCTCTAATAATTATAAAATATCAAATTCATCATATAATTTTTAATTCATAATAACACTTTCAAATTAGCCAACATATCAATAAGGTAAACTAAATGCAATGATTCTATAAATTATAATATGCCGCATTCATCATATAACTCCTAATCACCAATAACACATTCAGCATATATGTTCATTAACTTCAAATTGTAGTATGTAACAACTTACCTAATTAATAATTACCATATCAAACAAAATTTTAATCAAGCATTCTAACATCAACATAATGTTTGACTCAATCAATCAATAATTCAAAGATTATGAAATGCATAATGAAATGCTTAAGTCGTGTGCGTGCGGATGTGACAATAGACAATATGTATTTTGAAAATAAATCCATTAGAAATGATTTAAAACCTTTCTGGGAAGTCATGTATGGTTGTATAGTATCCGTATGCCCGTACTAATTAAAAAATATTAGTTCAATCAAAATGTGGTAAATTAGGTACGCCCGTACCAAACAATGGTACACCCATACCAAACCAATATTACTAATAAAAAAGTTCCTACGAGCAACCATACGGCCATACCATACATTGGTATGCCTGTACCAAAACAAAGTTACTAACAAGCAAAAATCCTGAGAGTAATGGTACGCCCGTACCACCTATTGGTATGCCCATACTGAACTCAATGAAATAGCAATCAAAATTCATAGACATGGTATGCCCGTACCAAACATAGAAAAATGATTTTAAATTGCAAATAACATAAATTGACTCATACAAAACACACACATCAAAATCCTAGGTCTGAAAATCACCCCTTTTTGATGTTGGCATTCAATTTAAGTCCAATTTGCAAAAATATACTCAAAAATTTTAGATTTGAAAAATTTTAGAATCTCCCCCTTTGTTTTAGAATTCATGTCATGAAATATTAAGTAATCAATCAAGCACAAAGGAAAGAAGAAAAGTACAAATGAAGAATGTACATAGCATATGATCAAAGTAAACTACATAACATATAATCAAAGCAATATATACATAATTTTTTGATTAGAGCGTAAACAGAATCATATGATTAGAGCATTATCCAACTAAGTCATAATCAGAGCAAATGATAATAAACAATAATAAGAGTAAGCAAGATAGGATAATGAACTGAATAAACATCATATGTCATATAAACTCAAAAGTATCTAATACATTGATCAGAGCAATAATGATATAAACTCAAAAGTATCCAATACACTGATCAGAGCAATAATGAAAATAATGAAAATGATATAATAAAAAAAATCAAAACTAATTAAAAAATCTAGAAACTAGACCTAAATCTAAAACATTTAAAATATCTCCCCCTTTGACAACATTAAAATAATCACTATGGGTCCTAAGGAGGAGGTGGACTCGGTGGAGGAATAATAAAAGGGTCTAACATAAGACTGATGGAGTATAGAGTATTAGCTGTAGTTGTCTGAAACTCATGGAACTCAGTATCCTGCTGAATAAGTCACTGATTAAGAGTAACAACATGTGAATGAATATGAGCGAGCTACTGATCAACCTAGTCAAAACATTTCTCAAAACCCGATAGTGTAGTAGTGAGGGCCGTAAAGTACTGAGATAACATATTAGTAATAGAAGGAGAAGCAGAGGTAGGATCACTACAAGCCAGAGCAGGAGGATCAGGAATAGCTGAAGAAGATGATCCACCCTAAAAATGACATTGTTGTTTATTGCTCAGAGCCGCATAGCATGTGGAGTCAGGAGAATCAAACTCAATATGAAGCTCTGTAGGAGTATCCTCGAGGATAGGCACGTGCAAGTGCTGACAAATCTCTATAGCCCATTATCTATAGAGTGAGATAATATCATTGGGAAGACCCAATGACTATAAGTGGTTAGGATGTTGAGTAATATACTCAGAATGAATGACATACTCATCATCAGAAGTACCTTCAAGGAGCATCAAATGTTCAATGAATGATAGATTAAGATTGGCACCTTTCGGTTCAAAAGTGGGAGGAGTAGCAAGAAAAGCATGCAACTACTGGTAGGTGTAATGAATTATAGCACCGAATAGGATAGCCTTGCCAGGCTACTTCTAGACACCGGCCTTGTGGAAAGAGGTCTGAAGCGAGTGCCTAGAATGAATAGGTGTACTTGTGACCATAGAGTAGAGAAAAATTAGGTCAAGGCTAGTAACAGTGTAATTAGACTTAGATCTCCTGAAGATCAAATAGAAGATCAGTCTATGGCAATAATAGAGGGAGGGGGATTTAAGATAGGAGGCTTTAAGCCTCGAGAGACGGAAAGGAGTATCGAGTGTGATCTCCCTCTAGAAGTCATTGTGGTTAAAAACCACAGATTTGGCATTAGAAATGCCCTCAGTATGGAAATCAAAATACCATCAAACTTTATAGGAGAAAGAGTATAGAGCCTACGAAAAAGTCTGAAGGTGCAGCTGTAAGAAGTAGATAGAGAAAAGGTCTGTAGGAACTCAAGAGCTATAGATTAAATGAAATGGTTATCTAAGAATGCAAAATTTGACCAAATTACATTGGTCAAATATCACAGAACATCATCCTCTAATATGGTTTAATGGATAGTAGGATGACATGCAAAACAAGAGTGAGAAAATACTTTCTTACTAGAATGGAAGTACGCACTACAGAGGCAAGGGTAACAACACAAAGGCCAGAGCTTGCAAAAATGATGCATTTAACTCTACGTCCCTTTGAAGAAGAGCTATCGTGACTAGACAAAGCTGACATATCGATAAATCAATAAAAAATAGACAATTTAATAGAAAAATAGAGTTTTCAAAAATGGGGTAGAATTTCAGTTATTTTTGGAAAACTCAAAAATTTGAACCTGCATAGAAATCAATAAAATTTAAACCACACCTAGCTAACATAATCCTAAGCACTTTACTCTTAAGAACCTAGAGCTAAAAGTGTCTAGAATGCTTAGAAAATCAAAAATAAAAAACTAAATAAAAAGTAATAAAATAGTGAAAATTGAAATTGAAAACTGAAGAATAAGAGGCAAACCAACTGAGAATAAAGTGAGGAGGAGTGGGCAAATGGATTTTGAGTGTTTTGGGACTGAATAAGAGGAGTGAGTAATAAAATGTATGGGTGTACCATTAAGACATATGATCGTATAAGAGCTGTCAGCTAAAAAATTTTAATTTTGCAATAAACATGTGTACGAGCATGCCAAACATGTATGATCATACCAAAATGTTGTACAACCATACTAGACATTTGACAAAAATGAGAATTAAGACAGAAGGATCTGTATGAGCGTACCAGACACGTATGGTCGTACTGCACCAAAAAATCAGAAAAGTTTTGAAGAGTTCTGAGAGTTTTCCTAAAATCTATCAATCATACCTACTTCAAAATGATCCATCTATCATTCCTAGCTCATGTTTGATGAAGTTCAAACATTCTTCACTAAGGGGTTTAGTAAAAATATCTACTAATTGGTGTGTATCAACAAATTCCAATACAACCTTTCCTTTTTGAATATTATCCTGTAAGAAATGGTGCCTAATATCAATGTGCTTAGTCCTAAAATGTTGAATTAGATTCCTAGATAAATTTATAGCACTAGTGTTATCATATTTGATTGAAGTACAAGACACACAAACATTATAATCCCTTAATTATTATTGAATCCATAACACTTGAGCACAACAACAACCTGTGGATATGTATTCAAATTCAGCAGTAGACAATGATACACAATTTTATTTCTTGCTAAACCAAGAAACCAAATAGTTTCCTAAGAAATGATAAGTACCAGACGTACTTTTCCTATCTAACACGTTTCCAACAAAGTTAGTATCTGAATAAGCAGTCAAGTCAAATAAGTCATTCTTAGCATACCACAAGCCATAATGCATAGTACCAATCACATATTTGAAAATCCTTTTCATAGCACTCAAATAAGATTCCCTAGGAGATGATTGAAATCTAGCACACATACACATAACAAACATTATATCATGCCTAGAAGTAGTTAGGTAAAGCAAGCTACCTATCATACCTGTATACTTCTTTTGATAAACCTGTTTGCCACTTTCATCCAAGGAAAGCTTTTTGGTAGTGCTCATAGGAGTCTTGCTAGCTTTTGCATCTTCTAGTCCAAATTTCTTGAGCATTTCCTGTGTATACTTAACTTGGTTGATGAAGATCCCATCTTCACATTACTTGACTTGAAGCCCTAAGAGATACTTCAATTCTCCCATTATGCTCATCTCAAATTCTCCTTGCATACACTCAGAGAACTCCTTTCATAATTTTTCATTAGTAGCACCAAATATGATACCATCCACATAGATTTGAATAAGCAAGATATCATGTTTGTAGTGCTTAATGAAAAGTGTTATGTCTGCTTTGCCTTTTTCAAAACCATGATCAATAAGAAAACCACTCAACCTATCATACCAAGCTCTAGGGGCTTGTTTAAGACCATATAAAGCTTTGGTAAGTTTGAAAACATGGTTTGGAAATTCAAAATCCTCAAAACCAGGAGGTTGTGCAACATAAACTACTTCTTCATTAATCAAACCATTTAAAAAAGCACTTTTACATCCATTTGAAACAATTTGAAATTCATATAAGATGCATATGCCAATAACATTCTAATGGCTTCTAATCTAGCTATATGTGCAAAGGTTTCATCAAAGTCTATGCCCTCTTCTTGCCAATATCCTTGTACCACTAACCTAGCCTTATTCCTAGTTATGATACTACTTTCATCAAGCTTATTTCTAAACACCCACCTAGTTCCTATAATAGATGCATCTCTAGGCTTAGGTACTAAGGTCCATACATTATTTCGATCAAATTGGTTTAGTCCATCTTGCATAGCTAACACCTAACTCTCATTCACATTCTTAGGTTCAATCTAAGAAATGAATGCAAGATTATTATGAATATCTTTAAATTTAGAATGTGTTGTTACCCCTTTTGATGTTTCACCTAAGATTTGCTCTTTGGAGCGCCCTTTTGAAAATTACCAATCCTTTAGAAGATTGTGCTTGATATAAGTCGTAGCTAGGTGAGGAGGAAGACCATTCACTTCTTCCTTATCAACATCTTTAGGTGTAGCTCTTGTTGATTTTCATTCCCTTCCCCTTGTTTTAAAAGAATTCCTACATCATCATCATCAATGTCCTTTCTTGGACCAAGAGAATTAGTTTCATCAAAAATAATATGCATAGATTCTTCAACAACCAAAGAATGTTAATCAAACACCCTATATGACTTACTAGATGTTGCATAGCCTAAGAATAAACCCTCATCAATATTTGAATCAAACTTTTCAAGGTTATCCTTAGTGTTCAAAATGTAGCACTTGCAACCAAATATTTTAAAGTACGAAATTCTTGGTTTTCTACCATTCCATAGCTTATAAGGAGTTTTATTCAAAATCGATCTTAAATGAATTCTATTTATGACATAACAAGCGGTATTGACCACTTCAGCTTAAAAGTACAAAGATAATTGATACTCATTGAGCATTGTATGTACAATATCATAAAGTGTTTGATTTTTCCTTTCAACTACCCCATTTTGTTAAGGAGTTCTAGGAGATGAAAATTTATAATGAATACCATGCAAATCATAAAATGATTTAAAACTTTAATTTAGAAATTCTTTTCCATGATCACTCCTTATTGAAGAAATGTAATATCCCTTTTCATTTTATATTCTTTTAGTTAATGATTGAAAAGCATTGAATGTATCATCTTTATGAGCTATAAAAGAAACCCAAGTAAACCTAGAGTAATCATCAACAATGACAAGTGCATAATGCATGCCTCCTAAGCTAGCAATCTTAGTAGGTCCAAACAAATCCACATGAAGTAATTGAAGGGGTTTAGAGGAATTTACCTTGTTCTTTACCTTAAATGAGGACTTTACTTATTTTCCTATTTGGCAAGCTTCGCATACCTTATCCTTGGTAAATTTGATCTTTAGAAGTCCTACCATATGTTTGTTCTTCTTGAGATCTCTAATGCTTTTGAAGTTAACATGTCCAAGCCTTCTATGCCAAAGCCATGAGTCCTCACTTATAGAAACAATACACTTCCCATTTTTATTAGGAATAGAATCTAA
The DNA here is from genome assembly GCA_948192965.1 of Dalechampia spathulata. Lineage (NCBI taxonomy): Eukaryota > Viridiplantae > Streptophyta > Magnoliopsida > Malpighiales > Euphorbiaceae > Dalechampia > Dalechampia spathulata. The sequence continues at coordinate 7,641 of CANYBF010210320.1, read as the reverse complement.
ATCAATCATGTAAAGATTCTCTATTCTATCACCTCGAAAAACTAACCTATCATCACTAATCCTATAGATAAAATATCCCTTAGAATCAAAGATAACCTTATAACCATTATCACAAAGTTGACTTATACTCACTAGTTTATGTTTTAACCCTTCAACCATCAGTACTTTATTTATGGAAAAGTTAGATTCCTTACCAATCTTACTAATTCCAACCACTTTACCTTTGGCATTGTCTCTAAAAGTGACATTGCTGCCATCTCATTTTTTGAGGTTGGAGAAAAGGCTTGCATTACCAGTCATATATCTTGAGTATCCACTATTAAGGTACCATTTGTTTTCACTAATCTTGGATCTCAAGCATACCTATCAAACATAAATACATTTACTTCTTTTTAGGTTCCCAAATGTATTTGGGTCCTTGGGGGTTCGAAGCGTACATATCATCATTCCAATGCATCTTCCTAATGAAACATTTATTAGTAGTATGTCCCTTTTTATTACAATAGTTGCATATGATATTTCTAAATCTAGAATGATTATGCACATACTTCTTTTTAGATGCATGAAGATGACTATGGTTGCATGAACATGAATAATGATGTACTTTATTAGCATGCATTCTATTAGTCTTAGGATGAAAATTTTTCTTTTTGAAATCCTTTTATTTTTGTATGGAGGTGGACGTTTTAACAAAAATAGTGCCCTTAGATATGTAGGAAGACTTTTGGTTAAAACCAATACTTCCTTTATTACCATGAAGTTTTTAGTGTTTTAAAATAAAATCAATTTTAACACCACCTTGCTCAAATCTTGAAAGATTATCTTTTAACAAATCCTTTTATTTTAAAATCTTAGCATTTTCATCCTTTAAAAAATTATTTTCTTTTTCAAAGTTTTCAAGTTTTATTTTACAAGAATCAAGATTATTTTGTAAAACACTTTTCTCCTTTGAAATGGATGCATACTTACTTTTAAGTAATTGATGCTTCCTAGCCAATTTTTCATACTTTTCTAATAATGCTTCTAATGCACCACATTCATCATCATCATCATCAAATTCATCATTACTGTAATAAGATTGAGATGATGTGGTTACCTCATCTTTCTCATCATCCAAGAATGCTATAAATCAAAGATTAGTTGCTCCCTCATCACCGGACACCTCCTCATTGGTCTCGTTATCATCATCCCATGTAGCCTTCAATGCCTTTTTCTTGAATGGCTTGGATGAGGGCATTCATTCCTCATATGTCTTAGCTTGTTGCATTCATAGCAAACTACTTGATTTCTTCAAAAGTTATCCCTTCGGTTCAAGTCCCATTTTGCCTCAAATGGCTTCTTGCCATCTTTCTCAAATTTCTTCTTCTTCATGAGAAGAGTCTTGACACGTTTAGAAAGGAGGGTGACTTCATCATCAATTTCCCCTTTGCTTGTTGAAGAGGCATCTTCTTCTTTTAAATCTCTAAAGGCTATCCCTCTTCTCTTATCTTCCTCTACCCCTTGCTTTAGGGTAATCTCATGAGTGAGAAGCTTTTCAAGAAGTACATCAGTTGATAAAATTGACAAGTCATTTTCTTCTTCATGGAGGTTACTCTAGCCTCTCAATCCTTCTTTAGTAGCACCTGCAAGATCTTGTTGTTGATTTCTTCCTTTTGGTACATCTTGCCTAACTTCATCAATCCATTTATGATTATTAGTGATTGTAATGAATAATTTATTAGCATAATTTGGGTAGAGTTATTTGTTTTGTTGGAGTCCAAATTAGATGTGCTTGAGGGTTTTCATCCATAAGATTGATGAAGGAAACAAAGAGATTCTATGACATGAGGGAGGAGTACTTGAGACACTTGATGAACTCAAGTCATATAGAGTGTGCATCCTTTATTGATATTGCCCAATTCTCTATGGAGTGTAACAGTTTATAGGAAGGACGTGTAAAAGCTAGAATCTAAAAGTTTGAAAGCATTTTAGATGATTCTTACTAGCATCAATGATAGGGGATATTTTCTTATGGGAGATAAGTCATTCTTTTCATATCTATAACATTTAATTTGACAAGTTGTGAGAGAGTTAAACTAATTACCATTTTGCATATGAAGGAAGGGGTATTGGAGTACAATTTGATATTCCTTTTTGTTGTAAGAAATATGAATGTTAAACATGAAACTGAAAGCCAACACCCTCTTCTTCCCTTAACCCTTATATCATTAATTCAAGTAGCTTGACCATAATAAAATGTAACATCTTTCACCTAAAATTGGTAGCCTATACAAGAATTGAAAACAATTTTTTAAGTTTGGTTAAAGAAATAAAAAATTTCTTCCTTAACTCAAAACCTATTCCATCAAAAATGAAGGATTTAATCTTAAATTTTAATTCATAAATTTAATCTTGACTTTTAATTCATAACAAGCTTAAGTAGTGTTACAACAACATTGTCATCAACTTTACAACAATGTCATGTATGGAAGTATAATCATGCTAGGCTATAGGATAATAATGATGGATCAATATTGCCATATTGATCGCTTAAAAGAGTTAAAGTTTTGGGACAATCATGAACATATCCATATTGCCATTTTGGTTGACTTAAAAGAGTTAAATATGAAAATAAGTTGGAATAGACTTATAGCCTTATTATGTTTTATGTTTTGAAATCTTAAAAATGTTATCTTTTCTCATTATTATAGGTGGATTTTTTTTATTTTCTCACTCTCTATATATTATTTTTATAAATATGAATCATTTTGTTTCTTTTTGGTTAGTTTTATTATCTTAAGTAATTAAATCTCTTGATTAATCTTTAAGATAGTAAAAATTAATATAATTGAATATGAAACTAACTCATAAAGGAGAACTAAACATTTTTGATTACTTGAACTTTAATTAGTTAATCTAAAAATTGAAAGGTAAAGTTTAATGTAGGAACGCCAATTGATTAAACCTATGAATTGGATTTATATAGATCAAAACCCTTGAGGAATTTATATGATTATTAATAGAGTTTAATAGATTTTGATTGATTAGTTGCTTTTAAATAAATTCTAAGTAGTTTTTCTTGAAAGAAGATTTTAGTTACTTTAGCATTAGTTTCCTTAATAATTAATTTTCCCTTGATTTATTATAATTGCATTAATTTGATATATGATATTTGATTTTAAATCCTTAAATCCTTGATGTTTTTAATTATTGTTTACAAATTTATTTAAAAGTTCATCAATGTACTTTACTATTTTTAGGTGGGGCTTTCACTACAATCCAAAGTGAGGCTTGCAATAGATTGTACTAGGGCCTACTTTGGAGTGAAAGTGCAATCTTCTTAAAAGGCTACCATAAGGAATGAAACAAACTCAAAAGAGTTGCAAGATGGAGTTACCATTGAATAGTTTTGGATTTAGTTCAACCAACCTATAACATGAGTGTTAAGTCAAACTCGTCAGAGATGGGTTGGAGTAGTAAAGATTTATTCCCTTAGAGTTTCAAGTTTGATTTTACCATTTTAGTCGAATTAATTGTCCTAGGTAGGTGAGCATTCATAAGCACAAAATAAGCATATAATGCGATATAACATAACATCAATCATAGCAATCATAGCAAACATAACATGATGAATATGATATGATAATCATGACATGATATTATAATATGATAATCATGGTAAGTGAAACATGGTATATGCATGTCATGTGAGAGATGATATGGTATAAGCATGACATATGAGAAATGACATAGTAGAGGCATGACATGTGAAAATGACATGACATAGACATAACATGTGAAAAATTACATGACATAGGCATAACATGTGAAAGATGACATGGCATAATCATGACATGTGAGATGACATGGCATAAGCATGACATGTTAAAGATGACATGACATAGGCATGATATGAAAAAGATGACATGGCATAAGCATGACATGTAAAAGATGGTATGACATAGGCATGACATGTGAAAGATGACATGATATAAGCATGATAAGTGAAAGATGACATGGCATAGCATACATCATATAACAATGATAAAACATGCATAGCAACATAATAAGGCATAACAATATGAATGAAAATTAATAATGGCCTAAAGAAAGGGAAAGATAGAGATAGGGGGATACGTGATGAAATCAAGCTAAATCATACATGTCGGGGAAATAAAATAGAAGTCTATTCTATTACAAAGGATCTTCAACAATACAAAAATCTGAGATGTTAAGTAATATCTCCTCCACTCAAAAAAACATCCTTAGGCAGTACCAATCAAAATTTATTAATGGAAAATGCAAATGAACAAATAATGTTAGGCAACAAATAAGATGTCAGACATAAATGACCAATTTAATTCCATGTGAAAGTATGAATCAAGGGTTAAAGCCCAATGAATATAGTGATAACACTCATGAAAATACAACAATAAACATGAGTCGAGTTATGCAAATCATGAAAAAGTAATCAATTTTTGGAAAAATTAATTAAAAGCATAATTGAAAGATTCTAAGATCACATATGTCATCACTTCAAAATGAATCAACATCCAATTAAGATAACCATATCAAGTGATAAATAAATCATAATTAAGTAGCATTTAATTGAGAAAATAAGCAAATCAATTGATTTAATGGTAAAATCAACAAAAATTGATCATAACAAATGAAATTAGAGGACTCTAATATTATCTAAGCATCAACTAGAGATGGAAAACACTTCTAATATAAGTCAATCACATCAATTGCAATAAACATCAAATTAAAGGAGCATTTAACTTGAAAATTAATTTTGAAGCAAAAATTAATCAAATTGAATCAATGTATGACAAATTCAAATCATTAAGGTTATTATGAAACCACTAATGCTATTGAAAATAAGTGAAAAATTATGAAACAACAGAAAACTGGCAGCTATATACACTATATATATAGTGATATGCATAACATATAGGTTATATGTGCTGCATATAGTGCATTATGTACCACATGTAACGAGTAAAAATAAAAGCAAATCAAGTTTTTAAGCAAAAAACAAATCAAATCACAAACCTAAGCAAATATGTGACTATCACATATCATTCTAGTGATTAAAAAGCTAAGAATGCTACTGTTACATTCATGATTGAAACCAATCAATGAAAAATCAAAGCAAAATCAAAAACCCACAATGAAATCAAGCAAAAATAAGACAGGAAGAGGTATTCCAACACTCACTAATGATGATTAGCTTCTAAACTTGATTCCAAATTAGTTTAGGGATTTAAAGTACGGATTAATTTGTCTCTAATCATAATTAGTAACTTAATTAATCATTTAATTAAGTGGAGAGTGATTTTGGTGGAGTTTGGTAATAATTAACAATTTTTGTACTTTCTCCTATAAATATATGGCTAATATTTATAAGTGTGGGTCATGTGTTGTAAAAAAATTAGCAAAAAATGTGAGATTTTGTAAAATTTAGAGGGATATGTGCAACATATAGTGCTATATGCGCAACAAATAGTGCAGAAAAAGACTATATGCACAACATATAGCAGTATTTGCCCTGCATGTCCCATTTCCACCCAATGTGTGACCTAAACCTAGGTACATTGGGATGTGCACCCCATGCTCATTAAACATCATATACCCCATAAATGCATGGTGACATATGGAGCACGTTAATTTTACATGGGAAAGGGTTGTGCACCATGCATATATCAACTGAACATGCGTAACTTGTAGCACTATATGCTCTGCACATTAGAAAAATACATGTTATGTGCTCCACCTTCCATAAGTAAAATGTAATATGCTCCATATGTCCATATCACTCTTAGGAGGCTAAAAGGCATGTGTACAAATTGGGATCAATATTGGGGACCTGTACTAAATCGAATCGAAGAAAATCTAAAGTTAAAGCGTGCGGGTGAAAAGTCAAGGTCTACACTATTATTAATAGTTTTAGTATTCATCATTGAAGGTCAATTTTATTATTTAGATAATTATAATTACCTTAAGTTTAATAATTAATTATATTACTAGATATAAAATATGCTATAGAAAATATTTTTAGTTTGACTGCTTTAACGTTTATTAGACCATTATATTTGGACTTTTCTATAGCAATATAAATAGTTCTCTAGGTTGTATTATTATGAGTGGTGAAATTAATAAAATTCAAAACCAAAAAATTTTCTTTTCTTTCATTATAAGTTTTATGTGTTCTCATGGTATAAAAGCATGATTCTTAATCTAAATAAATTCATTTACTATATTAAAGCAATTCTTGTTTAATATATTGATCTTGATGGTTAAGATGAGCTTTACTAGTATTACACAAACTTCATCCATTGCATATGTAGAATCAATAATAATGAGCATCAATAATGGAGGTATATTATAGTTACAAATTTCAAATAATGCTTGACTGCTTCTTGTGATTGTGAAATTTGCTAGGATAAATTATTTGGGTTGGAGTTGATTTATGCGAATTAATTTGGGTGTAAAATGAAAATTTGGGTTTATTGATGGATTAATCCTTAAACTGAAAGAAGCAATGAGAATTATAATTAGTGGAAGCAAACTGATTTAAAGGTGACTTCTTAGATTGTCAATTCAATTTCAAAAGAATTCCTAAAAGCTTTCTTTATGCAGCTACTATGAAGGAATTATGGGTTGAAATTGAGAACATGTTCAAATAGAGTAATGGGCCTTTAATCTACTAAATTCAATGTGATATTTCAAGAATTTCATAAAGAGATAATTTTGTTGCACTTTTATTATACATGACTCAAGAAGCTATGGGAGAATTGGTCATTTTAGTGCAATTACCTAAATGTGTTTATGCTTAAAAAGAGAAGATAAGAGAATTTAATATAAAAATAAGATTAATGTAATTTTTTATGAGGCTCAATGATGTGTATGATGTTACCAAAAATGATATACTTTTATTTGATATGATGCTAATTATAAGCTATGCTTACTTTATGATTCTATAAGTAGAGAAATAAAAACATATTCTACTAGTGACTCTTCTTTGGGATATGATATTGTTGCCTTGTATGTAAAATAAGGATTAAAAAAGAGAACTTCAATCCTCATCATGAATTTAAATGAAATAAATTTTAATCAAAGTGGTGTGATTATTGCAATCAAATGGGACACTTGCGTGACACTTACTTCAAACTTAAAGGATATCCTGACTAGTTTAAAAGGGGACATAAGAATGGTTATTCTTATTAGTGTATGCTCTAAAGCATCATATGAAAATTGTAATTTTATATTGAATATTTAATCAATAAGAGACATTATTCATTATGTCAAAGCATATATACTATTTTACTTTGAAGTATTAAACTAAATAATGAAGTCTAAGATATTAGAACAATATAAAGGAAATTCATAATGAGTTTATGAGAAAAGATTCTTATCATATGCAAATGTTCAATATCTAAATTATTTCTAGTCATAATATTAATAAGATTGGATATTATTTGTCACGTCTTCTGGCTGCGTAACATGCTCCCGTCGAATTTACAAATTTTCCAACAAGAAAATTAATAATCATTCAACAAGGGATTTAAAACATTCATAACTAGTGTGAAATTTTTTTTTTTTAAATATCTTATGTACGGTCCCCGATAAACTTAAGTAGTCATGAAAACAATACATACC